>CM019694.1:2712784-2728863 GCA_009760885.1 Achatina immaculata
TCCGAGTCCATTCTCGGACTTTCAAAACACCCACTCAGACCTTCCCAATTTTCTCGTGTGAAACGAGGTCTCCGAAGTATATATATGCAGGAAACTCTTTACCGTAGAGAGCGGAACAACAACACAACTCCTTCAGAACATCAGAGGAAGTCCCCCCCCCCTCAGACAAGTGTTTCGGCCCTTAAAACTCCTGACTCTCTAAGGGGGGGGGGGTGGACTCCTCTGGGTCATAATTCCCAGAGGTTTTGTGAGTTGTTGCTTTTTTATTTCCCGGTCCCGGGATTGAACCCATGATCTTCCAGTTGGCACTGCACTTTTTTTTAAGTGCGTCTTTAGCGATTTAGGTACGGAGGACTGGTATTAGTTGTGGCAAATGAAATTATTATTTTCCCAATGCTTGTTTCGCAAACTCCACAGTCTGCATGAGGTCTTTTCTGCTGTTTCTGAAAGGCTTCTCAATGCCCTTGCTCTTGCTTATCCCTTTATGCCCAGTTGCTTACATAGGTCATATGCTGATGTTGCTACGAATCCTCTTCCTCCCATTTCTACAGCTATCACTTTTGCCCTGATTCCTGCCCCCTGCCTCAGTTGCTTGACCAGATCATTGTACTTCTCCAATTTGAATAAATGCTTTTCCTCTATTCTAGTTTCGTATGGGACCGTAAGCTCGATCATTATTAATTCCTGTTTTTCTGTGGAGTACACAACAATGTCTGGTCGCATTCCTGTGTTCTTGATGGCAGTCGGGTATTCTCTTCTTCCTGGAAGGTCCGCTATCTCTTCCCAGTCATTTGTACCATCTAGATTTGTGATGGTAAGGGAATGTCCCTGATTTCAATATTTGATGTCGAAGATATTAGCTCAAGGGCCGTCAACAAGTGTTACCAAAATGTAAACAGCCATTAGGGGTGTTAAGGGCGTCTGAGTAGCGAAGTGATTAGCGCACTAGTCTCTAATGGCGAAGGTCGGGTGTTCAAATCCGGCTGGACGCGCCCACGTCACTCATCTGTAGAAACGGGTACCCGATTTCTTCTGGGGTTGGGGAATGAAAGGCGACCAGGCTTGATGCTGACCACATCACCCTCTAGTGTGCTGACAGGTCAAGGAAAATATGGGCACTAACACCATATCCCTATGTGCCTCTAAGGCATGACAGGGTTGCCGTTAGCTTTTTTTTAAAAACCTTAATCGGGGGCGTTACTTTACATCTGTAAAGTTGTAAACATATTCTGTTATACTTTACAACATGTGTAAAGTTGTAAACATATTCGGTTACAATGTTCTGTCACGAATATTGTTACAAATATTCTGTTACAGTAACTTTCATAACATGAATCTGTAACATTAGTTTTCAAACTGATAACGTTAATGTTGAAAATAACATAAGGTGTCAAATTAGGATGAAGTGAAAAGTACTGTTATGATGATTGTACACGTAATATTGATAAATTAACCCATAGCAGACCTGGTAGGGGTGGATTTTGTTCCATAAGCTATCTCTTAATAGGCAGGCGTCGGTTTTTTTTTTGTCAGTCCCCCGTCAAGGCAAGGTTTAGAATTACAAATGAAGAAAACATTATTTGTAGTACACATGTTTTTTTCCAAATTTCATTTTACAATTTGTAAGGAAACAAAAATCTCTTTTTGAGTATGATTGTTCAGATTTCTAGTTTC
The DNA here is from genome assembly GCA_009760885.1 of Achatina immaculata. Taxonomy (NCBI): domain Eukaryota; kingdom Metazoa; phylum Mollusca; class Gastropoda; order Stylommatophora; family Achatinidae; genus Lissachatina; species Lissachatina immaculata. Next base: position 2,714,459 of record CM019694.1, read on the forward strand.
AGTAGAGCTTATTAACTCTTTCATCATCAAACAAAGAAAAAAAAAAATCTTAGCACCACACAAAACTTATATAACAAACACAGCCGCCATGTTGTTAATCGGCAAGTGATAGGAGGTTTATATTCAGTCTATGTTTGAGACAGTTCGGGAGAGGCGTGTCTCAATTATTTTAACAAGTAGGAAATTACTACGTTATGTCAACGAAACAACGAAACGTCACTTCTTTAAGAAGTCACAAGTCGCCAGCCCTGGTAAGATAGGGTATAGAAGGTGACCCATTGAGTGTGTATGAAAAGTACGGAGTGATGGTTAGCCTGTCAGTCCGGTGAATATGGGGGGGGGGGGGGAAGCACTGACCAGGTGGACTCCTCTGAACCGTGTGAGATAGCGTGTACAGGTAACTATTCACTTGGGGACTCCATATTGGACCGAACGGTGGTCCAGCACGATTTAGGGGGAGCTATGTTTTCCTACCACTACTGATAAGGTTTGGTTTTGTGGACCTGTATATGTAAGCTGTGAGTGACTATGATATGTTTGTGACGCGGTAAGTGAGTACTGTAGTTAGAGCCACGATCTCTGTCGCGTCTCCTTACTCAGTAGATTAAATGTATCGAAACTGTAGGTAGTCGCGATGGATTTCAGGGTGTGTGTTGCTTCAAATTAAGAGGGCCACCCTAATGAAATGCGTATATTTGTAGGCAATGTCATGTATCAAAGTAATTCTATGATTTATCATGAAGATAAATTTTATTCTGACGAAAGATGGGATTTAGAGAGGGGGGGGGGCTGGGGCGGACTACTGTGAGTAACCTTCTGTGTAACTTGGTTGCTGAAGAAGCTCCACGCTTGGTTAGTGTAAAAAATAAAAAATTCGTTATTGTGGACAAATTTTATCCGTGTATTATCTATCATGGATGTAAGGGCTTATAGGGGTGCAGATGTCAACAGTGATCACAACCTGTGCATAGGGAAAATAAAACTAAAATTGAAAAGTCAACACAAGAAATCAGTACACAGAAAGATAAACATCCACAGCCTACAAGAAGAAAATACTAACATTAATTTCAATCAGGAACTTGCCAATCATTCCAAAACACCCAGTGAAGTTGAGGAGATAGGTATAGATGAGTTATGGAATTCGTACAGCACAGCCATAATCACAGCAGCAAAAGTAAGCGCTGGATTGGAAAAACCAAATAGAAAAGCATGGATATCAGATAAAACATGGAAGTATATACATGAAAGACAAGCAGCCAAATTAAACATGTTGAATGCAAAAGCAGATCATGAAAGAGATTCGGCAAAAGAAAAATACAAAGAAATAGACAGGAAAGTAAAAAGTTCAGCTAGAAGGGATAAAAGAGAATACATAGACAATATGGCGAAAGAGGCAGAAAAAGCAGCAAAAACAGGAGACAGCAAAACTTTATATAACATACAAAAGAGGCTAACAGGTACTATTACATCTAAAGAAAGACCAATCCTTAGCAAAACTGGAACACTATTAACATCAAATAAAGACCAAAAGCAAAGATGGGCTGAACACTTCCAAGAAATACTCAATCGACCACACCCAAAAGAATTGTTAAACCTTGAAACTGACTTACCAGCCCCACAACTAAATGTCAATCTAGATGAAATTAAATTGCATGAAATTGAACAGCAGTGAATTTAATGGCTAACAACAAAGCTGCAGGTGAAGATGAAATAACAGCCGAGATGCTAAAAGCTATCAATAGTGACAACATGAGACAACTACAGAGAATGTTTAACAAGATTTGGAAAGAAGAAAAGGTCCCTTCTAATTGGAAGAAGGGAATCATTGTTAAAATACCAAAAAGGGCAACCTTAGTGACTGTAACAACTGGAGAGGAGTAACCTTAATATCAGTTGTGTCAAAAGTATTTTGCAAGGTCATTTTGAATAGACTCAAAGATATAGTGGATACTGCAATGAGAGAAGAACAAGCAGGATTTCGAAAAGGGAGAAGCTGTCTCGACCAGATCTTTACTCTCAGAATAATACTTGAAGAACATATTGAAAAGCAAAAACCATTAATACTGAATTTCATAGATTTTAAGAAGGCATTTGATAGCATACACAGAGATTCATTATGGAGAATTTTATGTCTATATGGAATACCATCTAAAATTGTCAACATCATTAAGGACTTATACAATGGATATGGTTGTGCAGTCAAGACAGAAGAAGGGATGAGTGAATGGTTCCAGATTGAAACAGGCGTGAAACAAGGATGTATACTGTCTCCTTACTTTTTGGGATTACAATAGACTTCATAATGAAAAATGCTGCACAGGTAACACAGGTATTGACTGGGTACATGGGACAACTAGAAGATCTTGATTTTGCTGATGACATAACTCTTATCAGTAATAATGTGAATTCCATGCAAGAAAAAACAGATAGCCTATCTTCACTGGCTAGCAAAATAGGACTTGAAATTAACAAGGACAAAACAAAATAATGAAAATTCCCATCAATCAAAATGGAAAAATACACATAGAAGGGACAGATATTGAAGAAGTCAATCAATTTGCATACCTTGGCAGCTACATAGACCAGGATGGTGACACTAGAAAGGAAGTTAGGATCAGAATTGCAAAAGCAGCATCAATCTTCAAGAATCTTGAGAACATATGGAATTCAAAAGTTATAAGCACAAAAACCAAGTTAAGACTATTCAATTCAAATGTAATATCCACCCTCATTTATGCATGTGAAAGCTGGAAAACAACTAAAGAAATAGAAAAGAAATTAGACTCTTTTGAAAACAAATGCCTAAGGAAAATACTCGGCATCAAGTGGAATGAATTCAAGAACAATGCAGAGATAAGACAGATGACTGAACAACAACCAGTCTCACGGTGATCAGGAAAAGGAGATGGACATATGTTGGTCACTTGATGAGAAGAAGATCAGAGAATCCCAAAACAAGCTATCAAGTGGAACACAACAGGCCGAAGAAAAAGGGGCAGACCGCGTGAAACTCTAAAGAGGACATTATTAAGAGAGGCCAAGTTAACAGGCATAACATCCTTTGATGAGGTTGAAAGACTCGCCGAAGACAGGAAAAATTGGCGAACTACTTTGCGAGCCCTATGTGACGTCTAACGGCACGGGAAGGATATAAGATATATAAGATATAAGATTATCTAGTTAGGAGGGTGTTGATTTTTTTTGTGTAACCTGGGAAGAGAGTGAAATGCTGCCCAGTACGATCTTGTGTTTGCCCTATCGTTATCGATGCTTAAAATGTAGCCGGGCATTGATTTAATGGCCACGTTGTACTCTGTGTTAACGTTTGGTCTGGGCCTGTCATTTACTTGGAATGAAACACAGCTTCGCGTTCATTATTATGTTGAGAAGTAACTGATGCTTTGGCCAACTTGAAGAAATGTCATTTTTTTTAAATATGAGGGAGGTAATTGGTTTTTCTAATCTATTATTTGAGTCAGTCGTTACTGATTATTCTTTATATTTAGTTGTGTTAGAATTTAGATGTTAATGATTATTCTTTATAACAAAACAACAAAACAGTTGTGTTAGAATTTAGATGTTAATTATTATTCTTTATATTTAGTTGTGTTAGAATTTAGATCTATTTTACTTTGTTGCTCTGACCATACTAACCTAGAAAGTGTGTGGAAGATGAGTGAGTAGAAAGTGTCCTAAGCTGTGTCAGCCTGAGTGGCAAATCACGGGAAGGATGGAAGAACCGCTGAGAAGAATAAAATCGTGTTTTGTTTTAGCATGCCCGCTTGGGCCGTTGGTTTTGGTTGCATTCACTTAATGTGGATACTTGGAGAAGGAGAGGGAGAGAGAGGGAGAGAGAGGAGTGAGAGAGAGGGAGTGAGAGAGAGAGGGAGAGGGAGAGAGAGGAAGAGGGGAAGAGAGAGGGGGAGAGGGAGAGAGAGAGGGAGAGAGAGGGAGAGAGAGTGAAGGAGAGAGAGAGGGAATGGGAGAGAGGGGGAGGGAGAGAGAGGGGAGAGAGGAGGGAGAGAAGGAGAGGGAGAGAGAGAGGGAGAGAAGGGGAGAGAGAGAGAGAAAGAGAGGGAGAGAAGGAGAGGGAGAGAGAGGGGGAGGGAGAGAGAGAGGGAGAGAGAGGGGAGAGGGGAGAGATGGAGAAAGAGAGAGAAGGGTGGGGGGGGGGGAACCTGGGGTCTGTTTATCTTTACGATTTAAAATGCAGGAATCAACCTCTAGTTGTATGAACAGGCATTACATCGTGGACTACTTTCTTCCATTCCTACGCTACTTACTACGTGTTTTGTTTTCGAAGTCTTATAGTACAGAGGGATACATTCATCAATTCCTATATTACTAATTATTCGATTTTCAAAGTCTTATAGTATAGAGGGATACATTCATCAATTCCTATATTACTAATTATTCGATTTTCAAAGTCTTATAGTATAGAGGGATACATTCATCAATTCCTATATTACTAATTATTCGATTTTCAAAGTCTTATAGTATAGAGGGATACATTCATCAATTCCTATATTACTAATTATTCGATTTTCAAACTCCTATAGCCACTCAGCATCTCGACAATGACTAAATTCTCTGCCTCTCTCTCTCTCTCTCTCTCTGTCTCTCTCTCTCTCTTTCTCAGTTCACAACCCACCTCATAGCATATGACAGTTATAGCTTTTACCTCTTAAAGCATCGAAGAAAACTACACAGAAATCAGTCTTAATTTGCTTTAACTGTAATTTTTAAAACGTTAATTCTGTCACAGGGCGCGGGTGCCTTGTCGTGGCCTGACAGCTTGCGTACCCTGGCCACACCCCAGAGCTATACCAGCGGTAATTTTACTCCTGGTAGGTCCAACCAAGCTGGGAAGGTAGGGGTCAGACGAAACTTGCACCCTGGTCCTACAGGGTGGGGATTGGAGCGTGGGGCCAACGACCCCATCTGCATAAAGAAAGAGCAGTGTTACGGAACAGATTGAGAAGCCTTGAAATTGGACGGATACAAATGGATTACGACATTGGAACGTCAAAAATATTATGAGATTTGGAACATGGAATATAAGAAGTTTATACAGACAAGGAGCAGCTAAAGAATTAGCAGATAGACTAAGTGGGTATGACATGGACGTTACAGAATTATAGGAAATCAGATGGCTTGGAGAAGATATAACAGTCATAGGAGAAATGGTACTAGTATATTGAGGTATTACCAATGGAAGACATGAACTTGGGACATGTTTTGCTGTCAATAGAAAAGTATGGGACATAGTGATGGACTTCAGTGCCACCAATGAAAGAATCAGCAGCCTCCACATCAAGGGAACAAAGAAAATATAACAATGATCAATGTGCATGAACTAACAGAATATACGGAGGATGAAGTCATAAACGAATTTTACAACACGTTAGAGAGAGAGAGAGAGAGAGAGAGAGAGAGAGAAAGAGAGAGAGAGAGAGAGTAATAGAGAAAATCCATACACATGATATACTGATAATATTAGGGGATTTCAATGCAAGATTCTTGGAAAAGAGAAGAAACTAAAGAAAAATTCAGAAAAGAGCTAAGCCATAAGACAAACACAAGAGCGAATGAAGAAAATAAAAGCATTATAAAGAAAACAGCTGCAGAATGCCTGGGAATCAAGACCAAAAATAAAAAAAAGAACTGGTTCGATGAAGTCTGCAGAGATACAGTCATAAAGAAAAGAACAGCAAGACATATATGGTTGAATGACATGAACAACAAAGTAAATGAGGAGAAGTACCACACAAAATGTAAAGAATCTCAAAAAGTTATTCATGAACAAAAACCCTAGCATGGGTGTATGTAGGACGTGGCCGGCCTCTAGAGCAGAGGTGCTGTGATTTGAGTAGCCCTGACCTCGAGACTATTGGTTACTTCACTTAATCCTTTCCTTCACCTTTTCCACGGCAGCGCGGCGCGGAAACCCTAATCGCATACTTCTTCATTGGCCGGGAGGAGTTTCACCCCACGCACGGCAGCTGAAGAATCTCGCCAGCAGTGGAAACTCCCTACTGAATGGAGAAAATCATTACTGATCCCAGTATTCACGAAAGGCGATAAGAACAAGTGTGAAAAACTACAGAGGAATGTCCTTACTACTAACAAGCTACAAAATACTATCGGTTATACTTCTAAATAGATTAAAACCATACAGCGAGAACATACTGGGAGACTATCAAGCAGTTTTTAGGAAGAACAAATTAACTGTAGACTAAATATTTTATCTACATCAAAGACTGAGTAAAGCTGGGGCGACCATCCCCAACCCAGCTCGTCACAGGTGGCGGATGGTGAAAGTCCTCCAGATATGGAGGATCCCTGTGAATAAGGATTTGCTCAAATAAGCAGGCGCGGACCAACTGGCGGTAGACTCAGAGAGCGAGGTGGGGGTAGTAGGTGGCTCCACTATTCCTATAAAGTGAATCAGGTTCTCAGTGAAGGGAATACCAGGCGGGTCAGAGGCGCCTTAAAACCTCTCGCTCTCGCTGCCTTGCGGGTAGGACAGGGAGTCCAAAAGGCCAGCGGAGAGTCCGTACACAAACCGGCAGAAAGCAACGGGAAACCACTGTTGTAGCTCCCAAGAACAATTATGCTTATTCAGAGTAATAGATTTGTCACGAACGACGTTAATGGACGTTCCTCTGGAACAGCCTCGTCCGGTAGGGCAGCTCACGAGCCACAGGTGAGGCCAGATCGTCATCAAGGTACTGGTCGCAAAACTAACAAGTTCAAAATAGCAACATGGAAAGTTAGAACTTTATTCCGGGCTGGAAAATTAGAAAATCTGAAGAGGGAAATGGAAAAGAAGAATATCAACATATTAGGAATGAGTGAAGTTAGATGGACAGGTGCAGGAAGATAAACTCTGATAAATATACAATAATATACTTAGGAAGTAAGAAACATGAACGAGGAATAGGAATAATACTTGACGATATTTGAACATCTCGGACCGAGTCCTGCTAGCCCAAATGAAAGGAGGACCAATAAACATAAATATTATACAAGTGTACGCTCCAACATATGAAAGTTCTGAAGATGTACAGCTATTTTATAATGACATACAGACAGCCCTAAAACACACAAAGTCATAAGAAGTTACTATAGTTATGGGAGATTTTAATGCCAAAGTTGGTAAAGGAAGAACTTCAGACATAGTTGGTGACTATGGACTGGGGGAGAGGAATGACAAAGGTAGTAAATTAATTGAATGGGCAAGAATACACAGCATGGTTGTAGGAAACACCTGGTTTAAACAACATCCCCCGAAGACTGGCAACGTGGTGCAGCCCGGACAAAAAGACTTTTAACCAGACAGACTACGTATTAATCAACAAACGATTCCGGAATGCATTACTGACAACAAAAACCATGCCAGGAGCCGACTGCAATAGTGGCCATGACCCACTCTGTGGAAAAATTAGAATAATGCTAAAGAAAACGTGCAGAAAAGTGAGACACATCAAACTGAATACAGAAATCCTTAAAAATGACCAAGAAGTGTGAGAACAATCTTATATCTTATATCCTTCCTGTGCCGTTAAACGTCACATAGGGCTCGTAAAGTAGTTCGCCAATTTTTCCTGTCTTCGGCGAGTCTTTCAACCTCATCAAAGGATTTTATGCCTGTTAACTTGGCCTCTCTTAATAATGTCCTCTTCAGAGTTTCACGCAGTCTGCCCCTTTTTCTTCGGCCTGTTGTGTTCCACTTGATAACTTGTTTTGGGATTCTCTGATCATTTCTTCTCATCAAGTGACCAACATATGTCCATCTCCTTTTCCTGATCACCCATGAGACTGGTTGTTGTTCAGTCATCTGTCTTATCTCTGCATTGTTCTTGAATTCATTCCACTTGATGCCGAGTATTTTCCTAAGGCATTTGTTTTCAAAAGAGTCTAATTTCTTTTCTATTTCTTTAGTTGTTTTCCAGCTTTCGCATGCATAAATGAGAGTGGATATTACATTTGAATTGAATAGTCTTAACTTGGTTTTTGTGCTTATAACTTTTGAATTCCATATGTTCTCAAGATTCTTGAAGATTGATGCTGCTTTTGCAATTCTGATCCTAACTTCCTTTCTAGTGTCACCATCCTGGTCTATGTAGCTGCCAAGGTATGCAAATTGATTGACTTCTTCAATATCTGTCCCTTCTATGTGTATTTTTCCATTTTGATTGATGGGAATTTTCATTATTTTTGTTTTGTCCTTGTTAATTTCAAGTCCTATTTTGCTAGCCAGTGAAGACAGGCTATCTGTTTTTTCTTGCATGGAATTCACATTATTACTGATAAGAGTTATGTCATCAGCAAAATCAAGATCTTCTAGGGGTCCCATGTACCCAGTCAATACCTGTGTTACCTGTGCAGCATTTTTTCATTATGAAGTATATTGTAATCCCAAAAAGTAAGGGAGACAGTATACATCCTTGTTTCACGCCTGTTTCAATCTGGAACCATTCACTCATCCCTTCTTCTGTCTTGACTGCACAACCATATCCATTGTATAAGTCCTTAATGATGTTGACAATTTTAGATGGTATTCCATATAGACATAAAATTCTCCATAATGAATCTCTGTGTATGCTATCAAATGTATTTTTAAAATCTATGAAGTTCAGTATTAATGGTTTCTGCTTTTCAATATGTTCTTCAAGTATTATTCTGAGAGTAAAGATCTGGTCGAGACAGCTTCTCCCTTTTCGAAATCCTGCTTGTTCTTCTCTCATTGCAGTATCCACTATATCTTTGAGTCTATTCAAAATGACCTTGCAAAATACTTTTGACACAACTGATATTAAGGTTACTCCTCTCCAGTTGTTACATTCACTAAGGTTGCCCTTTTTTGGTATTTTAACAATGATTCCTTTCTTCCAATTAGAAGGGACCTTTTCTTCTTTCCAAATCTTGTTAAACATTCTCTGTAGTTGTCTCATGTTGTCACTATTGATAGCTTTTAGCATCTCGGCTGTTATTTCATCTTCACCTGCAGCTTTGTGAGAACAATACAACGTTATTATAACAAAGAGATACAATGCAATAGCAAAGATAAATAGTATAGATGAAAAATGGCCAATGTTAAGAGATTCTATCCACAAAACTGTTAAGAGATAATACCACCAAAAAACAGAAACCACTAAAAATAAATCGATGACAGACGACATCTTAGGGCTGATGGACAATGGGATGAGGAGTAACAATAACCAAGAAAAATATAGCAAGATAAATAAAGAATTAAGACGCAAATCCACAGAAGCAAAGGAAGTGTGGTTCAATGAACAGTGCAGACAAATAGAGGACTCTCATAATAAAGACAGCAAAAACATGCACAAACGAATTAGTGAACTCACAGGCAAGAAAACAAAATATACCACAGGATGCCTGAAATCAAAAGAAGGTAAAATGTTAATGGGAAAAAAAACATTGTGGACAGGTGGACAGAGTACATCGGTGAGCTATATGGAGGAGAAAGACCAGAACTAACACCAGATTCTGAAAACTGTGATGGACCACCATTACACGAAGATGAAATCATAGATGCCATCAAACACATGAGTAAAGAAAAGCGACTGGGCCTGATAATATAACAATAGAAGAAATAGAGGCACTAGAGCTGATAGGAATAAAAATAATAACCAAGTTACTGAATGACATTTACAACAGTGGTTATATTCCCAGTGACCTGCTTAAATCCATGTTTATAGCACTACCAAAGAAACCAGAAGCAAAGGAATGTGATGACCATCGGACAATCAGCCTTTCATGTCACATAATAAAGCTACATCTGAGAATCATTATGAGAAGAACAAAGAAAAAGATAAAAATGGAAATAGCAGATGAACAGTTTGGATTTGTTGAAGGAAAGGGAACACACAATGCCATTTATGCTTTACGAACACTAACAGAAAGAGCTTTAGAAGTACAGAAAGATTTCTACTTATGCTTCAGTGATTACATTAAGGTATTCGACAAGGTGAAACATAATGAAAGTATTAAAATGCTTGAAGACATCAATATAGACGGCAAATACCTGAGGATTGTAAAACATCTATACTGACAGCAAGAAGCAGCAGTTCGAGCTCAAAATAGAACTGGAGAATATCAACCTATAGAACAAGGGATGCGACAAGGATGTGTACTATCTCCAGACCTTTTTTCTCTGTACAGCAAGAATATTCTAAGAACGATCATCACAGAACCAGGCATAAAAATTGGAGGATACAATATTAGCAACCTTCGGTATGCTGACGACACAGTACTGATAGCTGAGAACCAACAAGACCTGCAAAATCTCTTGGATAAAGTTGTCAAAGAAAGTGAACAGAAAGGCCTTACTTTGAACATCAAAAAGACAGAGACTATGGTTATATCTAAAAATCAGAAACCATCAACATACAGTATAAAATTAAACGGAACTATTCTAAAGCAGGTGCAGAAATTCAAGTACCTTGGAGCAGTAATAACTTCAGATGGGAAATGCAGAACAGAAATTAGGAACAGAATAGGCCAACCAAAGACTGCATTTCAGAGAATGAGAAGCATATTCGGCAACACATCCTTATCAATGAATGTTAGAAAACGAGTCCTAAAATGCTATATTGAACTTATCTTGTTATATGGAAGTGACTCATGGACAATAGGCAGGTCTGCACAAAAATCATTGGAAGCAGCAGAAATGTGGTTTATTAGAAGAATGTTGCGAATCCCCTGGACAGCAAACATAACTAATGAAGAATGTATGAGAAGAGCTGGAGAGGCAAAAAACCTTGTAAAAAAGATAAGAGAGAGACAATGTACTTTCATAGGACATGCAATGAGAAGAGGGGGCATTGAAAATATTATAAAACAACAGGAAAATAGAAGGAAGAAGATTCAGAGGAAGACAAAGAGAAATGATACTGGACAGTCTGACACGATGGTGTGAGAGGAGATCACCAACTGAGTTGATGGCCTGCATGAAGGATCGTGTTCTCTGGAGAAGCATAATAGCCAACGCCAGTCGGCACAGCACTTGATGATGATGATGACATCAAAGAGCAAAAAAGTACTGGATATATGGAAAAGAAGTGCATATTATCTTCACTGACTTCAGGAAAGCTTAATACAGCATAGGGGAAGTCATTAAGTAACTCGCAAATTGAAATGTTTTATTAGTGGCAGTTATCAGGTAGTATTTAAATATATCCTTAGATAGTACCATCATCCAACTTTATAACAGTTGTATGTAGGGGTGCTGGGAGTTACGTGCGCATGCGCAAATCAATAACAAAATGGCTACCGAACTGTTAGTGTGTACCAAAGAGTAATAAGAGAAGTGTAGTGCGATTTTTGTGGGCTGAAGGACATTCAGTTGAGGACATTCAGTTGAGGACATTCAGTTGAGGACATTCAGTTGAGGACATTCATAAGGAAATGATTACAGTTTATGCTGAAAAGTGTTTATCACGTAAAACGGTCTATAACTGGGTAAAAGAATTTTCTCAGGGACGCACCGAAATTGTTGACAAAGCCGACTACGCCGTCCTGTTCAGATTACAACAGAAGCGACCGGGCAAAGTGTGAATGATATTATCAGAGCTGATAGACGAGTAACGACAGACAGTGTAGCAAGTGCAACGGATGTTCACATGGCTTAGCATACAGAATAATGCATGAGGAATTGAATTTTCGGAAGGTTTGCTCACGTTGGGTACCCATAGATCTTAATGATGAACACATAATGAACCGATTTAGTTTGTCATTGCAGCATCTCTGTCATTACGCATATGAAGGTGAAGACATGGTCCAAAGGATTATTATTGGAGACGAATCTTGGGTGCACCACTACCAACCCGAATCAAAACGTGCCTCAATGCAATGGAAACACCCGTTATCGCCATGCGCAAAAAAATTCAAGATTACGCCTTCGGCGAGGAAGGTTATGCTGACAGTGTTCTGGGATTATCAGGGAGTGTTGTTAACTAAGTTCCAGAAGTATGGTGACAGTGTGAATTCTGTATCGTACTGTGAAGTTCTGTCTATTCTACGGGATGCAATCCGAAGAAAACGTCCTGGTCTGCTGACTAGAGGTGTGCTTCTCCTTCATGACAATGCCAGACCACATACGGCTCGGTTAACCCAAGAGAAAATTAGCCAGTTGGGTTGGGAAGTTCTTGAACATCCACCCTATAGTCCTGACTTAGCTCCAAGTGATTTTCACCTGCTTGGTCCTTTGAAAAACCACCTTGGCGGGAGAAGATTCTCGAGTGACGAAGACGTGGAAACAGACGTAAAAAAAAATGTTTCAGAAATCGGACTCCCGATTTTTGCGCCATGGGTATTGCGTCACCGATTACACGATGATAGGACAAATGTATCAATGTTGGGGGCGATTACGTTGAGAAATAGGGGAATAATGTAGATTCAAAAATTAAAAGTTTTCAAATTACTGTCGCATTTAGTTTTTTTTTTTTTTTTTGTAACAGCATTTGCGAGTTACTTAGTGACTTCACCTCGTAGATAGGAGCAGTTTATGGAAAATTGTGAAGGAATTTGAACTACGTAATAAATTACTCAATGTGACCAGAATGTGTATGGGGGACACACAAACTATACTAATATATAAAGGAAGAAAGTCAGAACCATTCTATATAAGAACTGGTTTAAAACAAGGTGAGATACATTATCTCCATTACTGTTCAACCTAGCACTAGAAAAGGTAATCAGAAAAGTGAAAGAAGAAAGCAGCACAAAGAGCAAGCTAAAATACTAGGATGTGCTGATGACATCGATCTAGTAGGAGAAACTGCAAGACGTCATCAATACCTGCATTCACCTGAGAGGTGTGGCACTGAAAGTGGGCTTAACCAAGATAGGACAGAGTATATGAAGATATCAAGAGGCCAGAGGCAGAATGATCCAGATTATACAAGTGTTGGGGGTATGCTTATTAGGAAAGCAGAAACATATAAATATCTAGACACAACCTTCAACAGAAGCAACATAGTAAGCGAGGAAATTAAAAGCAGAGTACAGATAGGGAACAAAATATATATTTGCCTCGCAACACCTATTAAAATACAAAATCTTGTCCCAAAACATCAAAATAACAATCTACAAAACTATAATAAGACCAGACGTCACGTATGGATCAGAAACGTGGAGTACAACAAAGAAAGATGAACAACAAGCGCAGATCTTTGAGAACAAGATCCTAAGAAGAATCTTTGGGCCACAAAGGATACCAACAATGTTGAATGGACAGCTAGAAAGAACACTGAACTGAGCAATTTATTTAAATTCCAACGAATTATAAATGTCTTGAAACTGAACAGGTTGGGCCATATAGAAAGAATGGAAGAGAACAGACAAATGAAAATTATGTATGCACAAGAGATGAGGGAAACACGACCAAGGGGTAGACCAAGACACAGATGGAAAGACAACATAGAAGAGGATATAAAAGAAATTGGTGTCACCAAACTGGAGAGAGAAGATTAGGAATAGAGAGGAATGGAGGCGAACATTATCTGCAGCAATGAGCCTTAAAGGCTAGAAAAGGTGAAGAAGAAGAAGAAGAAAAATAAGAAGAAGAAAGATATTTAATGTATAATGGTGGTGAAAGAGTTAACAATAGGAATTACGTCTCCGCTCTACTTGAGTAGCAAAGTGTTCAGTGCACTCATTTATGGTATGGGTTCTATTCCTTCAGTGACTCCAACCACTAAAAGAAATAGATATCTAGCTTCAACCAGGAGAAGGAAAGACCAACTAGTGTCATTCTGACCACACCAAACTATAATTTTTCGAGATGTCAAAAAAATAATGTTGACAGTAATTCTCATATACTGTATATACCGCAGTGACATGTAATAGCTTTACTTTCTTTAATCTTTGCAGAAAGATTCCTAGAACTAAAACAGAGCACTTTCTGTTCTGAAAATTTCTGTTTTAAAAGGTTTGTTTCCATAAAGTGTGTTAATAAAAAAAAAATCCCTACAATTACCCAGAAATTTGCGGTACCCACAGCCAGACATAATATGTCTGCCTAGCACGAGTTAGATTGACACTAACCTGAAAAGAAATAAACCTAGCACACAAACAAATAGACATGTGGCGTGCGTGATTCGAAACTAAACACTGACGTCTGAGAGTCTGAGAGCAGCGGAGTTAAGGCAGAAACTAGGACGCCGCCATCTTGGCAAGAGATTGATCGCAGGAGTGAAGACGTCGTAAGATAAAATTCTGAAATTTTGTGGACAGGAAGTAAAAATCTTTGACGTTTCACTGTTTTTAGGCTGTGGAAGAATTCGACTTTTCATCATACTACTTTTGACAAAACTAGACTTCATTCACTATGTCTGGCGGTTATGTTTCTCTTTTCGGCACCTTCCCTAATGTTTCCG
>CM019694.1:2728963-2746348 GCA_009760885.1 Achatina immaculata
CTGTAACAGTAACATGGAGACATGATCCTGTAACAGTAACCTGGAGACATGATTCTGTAACAGTAACCTGGAGACATAATCGTGTAAGAGTAAACTGGAGACATGATCCTGTATCAGTAACATGAACACATGGTCTTGTAATAGTAACCTGGAGATATGGTGTTGTAATAGTAACCTGTAGACATGGTCTTGTAATAGTAACCTGGAGACATGGTCTTGTAATACTAACCTGGAGACATGGTCTTGTAACAGTAAACTGGAGACATGGTCTTGTAACAGTAACCTAGAGACATGATCCTGTAACAGTAACCTGGAGACATGATCCTGTAACAGTAACCTGGAGACATGAGCCTGTAACAGTAACATGGAGACATGATCTTGTAATAGTAAACTGGAGACATGATCGTGTAACAGTAACCTGGAGACAAGATCCTGTAACAGTAAGATGGAGACATGGCCTTGTAATAGTAAACTGGAGACATGGTCTTGTAATAGTAACCTGGAGACATGGTCTTGTAATAGTAACCTGGAGATATGGTCTTTTATAAGTAACCTGGAGACATGGTCTTGTAATAGTAACCTGGAGACATGGTCTTGTAATAGTAAACTGGAGACATGGTCTTGTAATAGTAACCTGGAGATATGGCCTTGTAACAATAACCTGGAGATATGGTCTTGTAATAGTAACTTGGAGACATGGTCTTGTAACAGTGACTGGAGACATGTTCTTGTAATAGTAACCTGGAGACATGGTCATGTAACAGTAACCTGGAGACATGGTCATGTAACAGTAACCTGGAGACATGGTCTTCTAATAGTAACCTGGAGACATGGTCCTGTAACAGTAGCCTGGAGATGTGGTCTTGTAATAGTAACCTGGAGACATGGTCCTGTAACAGTAGCCTGGAGACATGGTCTTGTCATAGTAACCTGGAGACATGGTCTTGTAATAGTAACCTGGAAACATGGTCTTGTAATAGTAAACTGGAGACATGGTCTTGAAACAGTAACCTGTCGACTTGATCCTGTAATAGTAACCTGGAGACATGGTCTTGTAACAGTAACCTGGAGACATGGTCTTGTAATAGTAAACTGGAGACATGGTCTTGAAACAGTAACCTGTCGACTTGATCCTGTAATAGTAACCTGGAGACATGGTCATGTAATAGTAAACTGGAGACATGGTCTTGAAACAGTAACCTGTCGACTTGATCCTGTAATAGTAACCTGGAGACATGGTCTTGTAACAGTAACCTGGAGACATGGTCTTGTAATAGTAAACTGGAGATATAGTCTTGAAACAGTAACCTGTCGACTTGATCCTGTAATAGTAACCTGGAGACATGGTCATGTAACAGTAACATGGAGATATGGTCTTGTAGAAGTAACCTGGAGACATGGTCTTGTACAATCAACCTGGAGACATGGTCTTGTAATAGTAAACTGGAGACATGGTCTTGTACTATTAACCTGGAGACATGGTCTTGTAATAGTAACCTGGAGATATGGCCTTGTAACAGTAACCTGGAGACATGGTCTTGTAGAAATAACCTGGAGACATGGTCTTGTAATAGTAATCTAGAGACATGGTCTTGTAACAGTAACCTGGAGACATGGTCTTGTAACAGTAACCTGGAGACATAGTCTTGTAACAGTAGCCTGGAGACATGGTCTTGTAGAAACAACCTGGAGACATGGTCGTGTAATAGTAATCTAGAGACATGGTCTTGTAACAGTAACCTGGAGACATGGTCTTGTAACAGTAACCTGGAGACATAGTCTTGTAACAGTAGCCTGGAGACATGGTCTTGTAATAGTAATCTGGAGACATGGTCTTGTAATAGTAACCTGGAGACATGGTCTTGTAATAGTAACCTGGAGACATGGTCTTGTAATAGTAACCTGGAGACATGGTCTTTTATAAGTAACCTGGAGACATGGTCTTCTAATAGTAACCTGGAGACATGGTCTTGTAATAGTAACCTGGAGACATGGTCTTGTAATAGTAACCTGGAGACATGGTCTTGTAATAGTAGCCTGGAGACATGGTCTTGTAATAGTAACCTGGAGACATGGTCTTGTAATAGTAACCTGGAGACATGGTCTTGTAATAGTAACCTGGAGACATGATCCTGTAACAGTAGCCTGGAGATATGATCTTGTAATAGTAACCTGGAGACATGGTCTTGTAATAGTAAACTGGAGACATGGTCTTTTATAAGGAACCTGGAGACATGATCCTGTAACAGTAACATGGAGACATGGTCTTGTAACAGTAGCCTGGAGATGTGGTCTTGTAATAGTAAACTGGAGACATGGTCTTGTAATAGTAAACTGGAGACATGGTCTTTTATAAGTAACCTGAAGATATGGTCTTCTAATAGTAACCTGGAGACATAGTCTTGTAATAGTAACCTGGAGACATGGTCTTGTAATAGTAACCTGGAGACATGGTCTTGTAATAGTAACCTGGAGACATGGTCTTGTAATAGTAACCTGGATACATGGTCTTCTAATAGTAACCTGGAGACATGGTCTTGTAATAGTAACCTGGAGACATGGTCTTGTAATAGTAACCTGGAGACATGGTCTTGTAATAGTAACCTGGAGACATGGTCTTTTATAAGTAACCTAAAGATATGGTCTTGTAATAGTAACCTGGAGACATGGTCTTGTAATAGTAAACTGGAGACATGGTCTTGTAATACTAACCTGGAGACATGGTCTTGTAACAGTAAACTGGAGACATGGTCTTGTAACAGTAACCTAGAGACATGATCCTGTAACAGTAACCTGGAGACATGATCCTGTAACAGTAACCTGGAGACATGATCCTGTAACAGTAACATGGAGACATGATCTTGTAATAGTAAACTGGAGACATGATCGTGTAACAGTAACCTGGAGACATGATCCTGTAACAGTAAGATGGAGACATGGTCTTGTAATAGTAAACTGGAGACATGGTCTTGTAATAGTAACCTGGAGACATGGTCTTGTAATAGTAACCTGGAGACATGGTCTTGTAGAAACAACCTGGAGACATGGTTTTGTAATAGTAAACTGGAGATATGGTCTTTTATAAGTAACCTGGAGACATTTTCTTGTAATAGTAACCTGGAGACATGGTCTTGTAGAAACAACCTGGAGACATGGTTTTGTAATAGTAAACTGGAGACATGGTCTTTTATAAGTAACCTGAAGATATGGTCTTCTAATAGTAACCTGTAGACATGGTCTTGTAGAAACAACCTGGAGATATGGTCTTGTAGAAGTAACCTGGAGACACGATGTGTTTTTACGAATCTTCCTAAATTAAAAAAAAAACAGCATCTGGCAGGAGTCGAACACAGGTCATTTTTGGCCATTAGCCAATGGGTTTGAACGCTGATCTACACAGTCTCCAGGCCGAAGCTCAGTGCCGGAAAGTCTCAGTGTATTCTCCCTTTTAAACCTGGGCACTAAACATGATTTCTGTTTAACTGTAGGTATCACCAGCTGAAGATAATACTGATTCCTGCCAGTATCACGAACGATGTTTGCGGTACAGAACACAGCATTGGGATTATCTCCGCCCTCCACAGGATAATAGAAGCGACAGATGCCATAGAGTCCACCTCCAGTAGTTCACAACTAGCCTTTGTTGTACAGGTAATCTTACACCTTAGATCAGTATTGTAAACTTTATTTGATTTCTCCGGTGATGACTTGCTTCTTCTTTGTTAATGTTCATGGTTCTAGTTGGCGGTGGAGTTGAACGAATCAGTAGCAGTTTGCCTTCACGTGCAGCGCAGTGTTTGAAGACTTAAGCCGTCAGCAATACTTGAAAGCACTGTTTTAAAGAATGTGATGGGAAGGCCGTGTGTTGTAACCTGGTGTGCTTGATTTCAGGTGATGAGAAGGTCGTGTGTTGTAACCTGGTGTGCTTGATTTCAGGTGATGAGAAGGTCGTGTGTTGTAACCTGGTGTGCCTGATTTCAGGTGATATGAAGGTCATGTGTTGTAACCTGGTGTGCTTGATTTCAGGTGATATGAAGGCCGTGTGTTGTAACTAGTTGTGCTTGATTTCAGGTGATATGAAGGTCATGTGTTGTAACCTGGTGTGCTTGATTTCAGGTGATATGAAGGCCGTGTGTTGTAACCTGGTGTGCTTGATTTCAGGTGATATGAAGGTCATGTGTTGTAACCTGGTGTGCTTGATTTCAGGTGATATGAAGGCCGTGTGTTGTAACCTGGTGTGCTTGATTTCAGGTGATGGGAAGCAGCAGCGGTCGTCTGGCTCTTGCTACAGGCCTCATGGTCGATGCCAGCATGACCTTCATACCTGAGTGGCCACCTGAGGGGAACTGGAGGGACGTACTCTGTGACAAGGTTTCACAGAAAACACTTACACATTTCTTACATACAACGTAGCCTTCTCAGAAAATACTTTCACATTTTATACATTCAACGAAGTTTTCAAAGAAAATACTTCCATATTTTTCACATACAAAGAAGAATTCACAGAAAATACTTTCACATTTGTCAGTTTCAACGAAGCTTTCATAGAAAACATTTCCATATTTTTCAGAAAGATCGTAGCTTTTACACAGTAACGTGATTTAACATACCGCTGTATTGTTAAACTTGGAAAAATAGTAGACAAAATAGTTTGAGATGTGAGAGAAAGAAATGTAGTAGACAAAACGATGTAGATGCGAGAGGGAGAAAAATAGTAGACAAATGTCTTTAGATATATGTGTGTGTGTGCGAGAGAGAGAGAGAGAGGGAGGGAAAAAAATTTTAGGTAAAGCACTTTAGATGAGTGAGTGTGAGAGAGAGAGGGAGAGAAATTTTAGGTAAAGCACTTAAGATGTACGAGAGAGAGAGAAAGAGAGAGAGAGAAATAATAGGTAAAGCACTTAATGTGTGTGTGAGAGAGAGAGAGAGAGAAATAATAGGTAAAGCACTTAAGATGTGTTTGAGAGAGAGAGAGGAGAGAGCAATAATACGTAAAGCACTAAGGTGAGAGAGAGAGAGAGACAGAGAGAAATAATACGTAAAGCACTTAAGATGTGTGTGTGTGAGAGAGAGAAATAAACGTAAAGCACTTAAGATGTGTGTGTGTGAGGAGAGAGAAATAATACTTAAAGCACTTAAGATTTGTGTGTGTGTGAGAGAGAGAGAGATAAATAATACGAAAAGCACTTAAGATGTGTGTGTGAGAGAGAGAGAGAGAGCGAGAGAAATAATACGAAAAGCACTTAAGATGTGTGTGTGTGTGTGTGAGTGAGAGAGAAATAATACGTAAAGCACTTAAGATGTGTGTGTGTGTGAGTGAGAGAGAAATAATACGAAAAGCACTTAAGATGTGTGTGTGTGTGTGGTTGTGAGTGAGAGAGAAATAATCGTAAAGCACTTAAGATGTGTGTGTGTGTGAGAGAGAGAGAGAGAGCGAGAGAAATAATACGTAAAGCACTTAAGATGTGTGTGTGTGTGAAAAAAAGAGAAATAATACGTAAAGCAGTTAAGATGTGTGTGTGTGAGACAGAGAGAAATAGTACATCTCTCTCTCTCTCTCTGAACCTTAAGTGCCCAGGGCACATGGGGCGTCCGCAAGGGTTTTCCACAAATGCCTGTCCTTCGCCTTTTTTTTCTGCTCTTGCCCAGAGCCTTCTATTGCTCAACATCCTTTCTGTTGTTCTTCTCCATGTCTCTTTTGGTCTACCCTTACTTCTGCTCCCCTGTGGTGTCCATCTTAGTGCTATTTTTGGTAGTGAGTTGTCAGTCATTCGGAGCACATGTCCCAACCATCGCCAGCGTCTTTCCTCAATAATTGTTGTCAGTGGCTTCATCTGCATTTCTGCTAATAAGATGTTATTTCTTATGGTGTTTGGCCAGAATATTTTCCTAATTCCTCGTAAACATTTAGTCTGGAAAGAATTCAACTTGTTTTCTATGGTTTTGGTGATTTTCCAGCATTCACTTCCATAGAGTAGTACACTTAGAACATTACTCTTAAATATCTTGATTTTCATATTTATGCTTAGTTTTTTTATTTCCATATAGTCTGCAGTACTGCAAAAGCCTGGTTTGCTCTAGTAAGTCTGCTGCTGATGTCCTCTGTGCTGTCTCCATTTTCTACTACTCTGCTGCCAAGGTATACAAATTCGTTGACCTCCTCCACTAACTTGCTATCTACTCTGAGTACATTTCTGTTGTTCACATTTTGCTTCATTAACTTTGTCTTACCTACGTTGATCTTTAGTCCTATGTTGTTTGCATTCTGAGTTAGCTTGTTTATTTTATCTTGCATATCTTTGTGACTGCATGATAATGACAAATGTCGTCCGCAAAGTCAAGGTCCTCCAGCACTGTGTCAAGGGTCCATTGTAATCCTCTGCGTTTGTCTGATGTTGCCTCCTTCATTAACCAGTCTACTGCCAAGATAAATAATGTTGGTGATAGTACACATCCCTGTTTCACTCCCGTTTATACCCTAAAGCTGCTGGAGGTATGTTCTCCACAGATAACTTTGCACTGAAAACCCTCATATAGGGCTTTGATTACATTTACTATCTTGTGGGGGAGGCCATGCCATCTTAGGATTTTCCACAGTGCATCTCTGTTGACACTGTCAAAGGCTTTCTCAAAATCTATGAATAATGCATATGTTGTGCTATGCCACTCATTTGCCTGTTGTAATATTTGTCTAAGTACAAATATGTGGTCTATGCATGATCTTCCTTTTCTAAATCCTGCCTGCTCTTTCCGAAGTTTTTCCTCAAGTGTTGGTACAATTCTGTTGATGATTATTCTGCAAAATACTTTACTGGTGAGTGGCAGTAGGGTAATGCCTCTCTAGTTCCCGCAATCTCTGAGGTCACCCTTCTTTGGTAGTTTCACTATAAGCCGAGTTTTCCACTCCTCTGGGGCTTTTTCTGGATCCCAAATTTGTTGTAATATCCGGCAAAGTTGTTTTGGTGTTTCCGTTTCTTCTGCTTTCAACATCTCAGCAGTCACTTCATCTTCACCTGGTGCCCTGTCTGATTTTAGCTTCTTTATCGCCTCCTTTACTTCATTTATTGTTATAGGTCCTGTATTGATGTTTAGTTCCGTTTTTGCTTCAGGTATGTCTATTTTATGTGCTGCTTGTGTTCTGTTTAGTAGGGTGTTAAAGTGTTCCTTCCATCTTTCAATTTTTTCTCTTTCTCCACTGACCAGTTGTCCATTTTGTGTCCTTACTGCACTTTCACATCTTGTGTTGAAGTTACCTGTTATCTACTTTGTGATTTTATATATGGTTTTCATGTCATTTGTATATGCTGCTTTCTCTGCTGTTTCTGCTCATTCATTCATTCATTCATTTGCATGTCCCTTGCGGAACTTTGCCTCCCGAACAGCACTCCTGTAGGCCTCTCAGTTGTGAGCAAGATGGCCTGCTGCTGTTGCATCCATTTCCAGATCGTCAACGATGTCTTGCAGCCATCTTCGTCTTGGTCTTCCTCTTTCTGCTAAGTTGTCATAATATTGACGTTTATCTTGACGGCATGATTCCTTCACTTCTTTGTCTTTTTGTGCATAATTACTTAAAACTCGTTCTTTAAGCGTTGTGATTTGGTATTCAGTAATTTTTTCTTAATTTCTTTTCTTTACTCTATCTTTTCCCATGTGGTCTCGCTTATCCATTCCTCTTTTCTCCTTTTCCGATATCCCAGCACCTCTTTTGCTGTTTCCTGTAGCGTTTTATTGAACTCTAATATGGACATTTCTGCTTCGTCTTGTAGGACACAGAAGCGGTTCTTAAGTACTATTGAGAATTCATTTCTTGTTTCCTGGTCTATCAGTTTTCTTGTACCAAATGTATCTTTCTGTGTTCTCCGATTTTGGCTTTCATTAATTTTAGTTTTATTTTTGCTAGCAGAAGGTTGTGATCACTTCCTACATCTGCTCCTTTCCTTGCTCGCACATCTTGTAGTGACCGTTTCCACTTGTTGTTTATTAGTATGTGATCGATTTGGTTTTCTATGGTTTTATCTGGTGACCTCCAAGTCACCTTATGGATGTTTTTGTGTTGGAAAATTGTCCCTCCGATGGTCATCATGTTTTCTTCACAGAAACTGCACAGTCTTTCTCCATTTTCATTTATTTCTCCGATTCCTTCTCTTCCCATGATTCTTCTCTATCTTCATTTCCTTCACCTACTTTTGCATTGAAGTCGCCCAAGATGAGTAGCATATCATGCTTGGGTATTGTTTCTACTGTTGCTTGGAGGCTGTTGTAAAAATCTTCTTTTAATTCCTCTTCAGCTGCTTCTGTTGGTGCATAACAAACTATAATAGACAGCTTCGTGAATCTTGAGTTGAACCGTGCATATAATAATCTCTCATTTATTGGGGTCCATTTCAGCAATGCTCTTGATGCTTCTTTTGTTATAATCAATGCTACTCCTCCTTCATGAAGATCTTCTTTACCTGACCATATTATTGTATCTTCTGTTTGCTGTGTTGTTAATTTCCTTCTGCCTTGTCCTGTCCATCTTGCTTCTTGTATTCCTAGTATGTCTAGTTTGTATCTGTGCATTTGCTTGATGGTTTGTGCTAGTTTTCCAGTCTGGTTTAGTGTTCTTACATTCCAGCTGCCTATTTGCATCTTGTGTTTAGGTTCCAGGAGGTCTGCAGTCGGGCTGGGGACTTCCAGTGGCTGGCTTTCATCCACAACCTTCATGGGCTCAGTTTCCTGATAAGCATTTCTCCTTCCACCTGCATTTGTTTTTTTCCCTTGCTTCCGTTTCTGTAGCAGTCTGATAGTTTTTTTACCAGATAGGGTTGCTGGCCCTATGCTGAACCCTCCTTAGTCGCCTTTTACGATCATGCGTCGTAGGGTACAGTGGTTCTATTCTTTGCAGATCCCGGGTACCACACGGGGGAGAAATAGTACATAAAGCACTTAAAATGTGTGTGTGAGAGAGAGAAATAATATGTAAAGCACTTAAGATGTTTGTGTGTGAGAAAGAGAGAAATAATACGTAAAGCACTTAAGATGTGTCTATGAGAGAGAGAAATAATACATAAAGCACTTAAGATGTGTGTGTGTGTGTGAGAGAGAAATAATACATAAAGCACTTAAAGTGTGTGTGTGTGAGTGAGAGAGAAATAATACGCAAAGCACTTAAGATGTGTGTGTGTGAGTGAGAGAGAAATAATACATAAAGCACTTAAAGTGTGTGTGTGAGAAAGAGAGAAATAATACGTAAAGCACTTAAGATGTGTGTGTGTGCGTGAGAGAAATAATACGTAAAGCATTTAAGATGTGTGTGTGTGAAAGAGAGAAATAATATGTAAAGCACTAAGATGTATGTGTGTGAGAGAGAGAAATAATATGTAAAACACTTAAGATGTGTGTGTGTGAGAGAGAGAGAGAGAGAGAGAGAAATAATACGTAAAGCATTTAAGATGTGTGTGTGAGAGAGAGAAATAATACGTAAAGCACTTAAGATGTATGTGTGAGAGAGAGAAATAATATGTAAAGCACTTAAGATGTGTGTGTGAGAGAGAGAAATAATACGTAAAGCACATAAGATGTGTGTGTGAGAGAGAAATAATACGTAAAGCACTTAAGGTGTGTGTGTGTGAGAGATAGAAATAATACATAAAGCACTTAAGAAGTGTGTATGTGAGAGAGAGAGAAATAATACATAAAGCACATAAGGTGTGTGTGTGAGAGAGAGAGAAATAATACGTAAAGCACTTAAGATGTGTGTGAGAGAGAGAGAGAGAGAAATAATACGTAAAGCACATAAGGTGTGTGAGAGAGAGAGAGAGAGAGAGAAATAATACATAAAACACTTAAGATGTGTGTGTGTGTGAGAAAGAGAAATAATATGTAAAGTACTTAAGATGTGTGTGTGTGGGAAAGAGAAATAATACGTAAAGCCCTTAAAATGTGTGTGTGTGAGAAAGAGAAATAATACGTAAAGCACTTAAGATGTGTGTGTGAGAGAGAGAAATAATACGTAAGGCACTTAAGATGTGTGTGAGTGAGAGAGAGAAATAATACATAAAGCACTAAAGATGAGAGAGCGAGAGAGAGACACAGAGAGAGAGAGAGACACAGAGAGAAATAATATGTAAAGAACTTAAGGTGCGTATGTGATAGAGAGAAATCATACGTAAAGCACTGAAGATGTGTGTGTGTGATAGAGAGAAATAATAAGGAAAGCACTTAAGATGTGTGTGTGTGAGAGAGAGGAATAATAGGTAAACCACTTAAGATGTGTGTGTGTGAGAGAGAGAGAGAGAAATAATAAGTAAAGCACTTAAGATGTGTGTGTGTGAGAGAGAAATAATACGTAAAGCACTTAAGATGTGTGTGTGTGAGAGAAAGAAATAATATGTAATGCACTAAAATGTGTGTGTGTGAGAGAGAGAAATAATATGTAAAGCATTTAAGATGTGTGTGTGTGTGTGAGAGAGAGAGAGAGAGAGAAATAATACGTAAAGCACTTAAAATGTGTGTGTGTGAGTGAAAGAGAAATAATACGTAAAGCACTTAAGATGTGTGTGTGTGTGAGAAAGAGAGAAATAATATGTAAAGTACTTAAGATGTTTGTGTGTGTGAGGAAGAGAGAGAGCAAAATAATAGTTAAGTACTTAAGGTGAGAGAGAGAGAGAGAAATAATAGGTAAAGCGCTTAAGATATGGGTATGTGTGTGTGAGAGAGAGAGAGAGATTGATTGACTGATTGATTGATCTTTATTTCAAAAGAGTTAAGAATTGGGCACGCAGGCCCGTCTGACATTCTGCCCTTTATCATACCTCTTTCACTCTATTACAGACATTCTACAAATATGCTGTTCATATAACAAACATAACTAACATTGAAGCTGAGAGACATAAAAAAATCTAACATTTACGTTTCGCTCTTAAACATTCACTCTGTACAGAAGTAACTACATACATTATAAATGACTATCTACTAAACAAAATTTTCGAGACTATTCAGAAAACAATTGTATTCGGTGTCTGTAAGAGCAGTCTAAGATAACTTTTAAGTTTTATAATTCATGGAGGCATGTAGTCGACATCAAATAGATATTGGGAAAGCTTGTAGTTGTAGGAAGGAGTATAATTTATATTTTTTATATAGGATGGGAGGGTATTCCAAAGATGAGCAGCAGAATAACTAAAGCTTTTCTTGTAAAGATCAAGTCTAGGTTTTGGAAGACATATGTTGTTCAAGCGTTGGCTGCACTTTGGGCTACATTTAAACAGGTTCCATAGATAAGGCGGGGCATGCCGTGAAAGAATTTGATGTACTAGAGAGAGAGAGAGAGAGAGAGAGAGAGAGAGAAATAATAGGTAAAGCACTTAAGGTGTGTGTGAGAGAGAGAGCAAAATAATAGGTAAAGCAGTTAAGGTGAGAGAGATAGAGATAATAGTTAAAACACTTAAGTTGTGTGTGTGAGAAAGAGAAAGAAAGAGAGAAAGAGAAATAATAATTAAAGCATTTAAGGTGTGTGTGTATGTAAGAGAGAGAGAAATAATAGATAAAGCACTTAAGATGAATGTGTGTGACATAGAAAGAGAAATTATAGGTAAAACACTAAAGGTGTGTGTGTATGTGAGAGAGAGAGAGAGAAATAATAGGTAAAGAATTAATGTTTGTGTGAGAGAGAGAGAAGTAATAGATAAAGCATTTAAGCTGTGTGTGTGTGTGAAATGGAGAGAGAAATAATAGGTAAAACACTTAAAGTGTGTGTGTGTGAGAGAGAAATAATAGTTAAAGCACTTAAGATGTATGTGTGTGTGAGAGAGAGAGAGAGAAATATTAGGTAAAGCACTTATGATGTATGTGAGAGAGAGAGAGAAATAACAGATAAAGCACTTAAGGTGTGTGAGAGAGAGAGAGAGAAATATTAGGTAAACCACTTAAGATGTATGTGAGAGATAGAGAGAGAGAGAGAAATAATAGGTAAAGCACTTGAGGTGTGTGAGAGAGAAATATATTAATAATAGGTAAAGCACTTAAGGTGTGTGAGAGAGAGATAGAGTGAGGGAAATAATAGGTAGAGCCTTTAATGTGGGAGAGAGAGAGAAATAGTAGGTAAAGCACTTAAGATATGTGAGAGAGAGAGAGAGAGAAATAATAGGTAAAGCACTTAAGGTGATAAAGAGAGAGAGAGAAATAATAGGGAAAGTACTTAAGGTGAGAGAGAGAGAGAGAGAGAAATAATAGGTAAAGCACTTAAGGTGTGCGAGAGAGAGAGGGGGGCAGAAAAATAGTATGTAAACCATTTAAGATGTGTGTGAGAGAGAGAGAGAGAAAGGGAGAGAAATAACAAGTGAAGCACTTAAAATGTGTGTGAGAGAGATAGAGACACAATGGTTGAAGCATTTATGGTGTGCGAGAGAGAGAGAGAGAGAGAGAGAGAGATACAGAGAGAAAAATATTAGGTAAACCACTTTAAACATATGTGAAAGAGAGGGAGAGGTATACAGAGAAAAAAATATTAGGTAAAGCACTTTAGACATGTGAGAGAGAGAGAGAGAGAGAGAGAGATACAGAGAGAAAAATATTAGTAAAGAACTTTAGACATGTGAGAGAGAGAGAGAGAGAGAGAGAGAGAGAGAGATACAGAGAGAAAAATATTAGGTAAAGAACTTTAGACATGTGAGAGAGAGAGAAAGAGAGACAGATACAGAGAGAAAAATATTAGGTAAAGCACTTTAGACGTGTGAGAGAGAGAGAGAGAGAGAGAGAGAAAGAGAAAGGGGGAGAAAAATAGTAGTAAGGCACTTTAGATGTTTATGTGAGAGAGGGAGAGGGGGGAGAAATAGTAAATAAAGCACTTTCGATGTCTGAGAGAGAGAAGGAGATGGCCCGTCTTACTTTAAGTGAGAGAGAGAGAATGAATGAATGAATGATCTTTATTTTTCAAGGGTAAAGAATTGTGCACCCAGGCCCGTCTTACATTCTGCTCTTCATCACTCCATCTTTCATTCTTCCCACACACTTGATTTAGTACAAATATACAAATTAAATTAGGCTGAAACATATCAAAAGAGTGTAAAATTAAACTATTGCATTTAAAGGAAAAGATAATAAGTAATTAACCTAATAAAATAGCTCTCACGCACACATACACACGCAGACATATACATAAAAAAAACATTGTAAATACAGATTTTCTAACATATGTTTTTTTAACAAACATTAAAATAATTTCTAACAATATCTAACAAGTTGCTTTTCTAACTATGTCATTTTAGTACTTGATGGTTGGCGAGTCATGTGTTGAGAGAGTACTGGTTATTCTGTGGATGCATATAATTACAAGCTAGTAAATAATGAAACAGAGAGAGAGAGACAGAGAGAGAGAGAGAGGGAGGGAGAGAGGGAGAAAAATAGTAGGTAAAGCACTTTGTGAGAGAGAGAGAGAGAGAGAGAGAGAGGGGGGAGAAAAATAGTAGGTAAAGCACATTAGATATGTGTGTGTGTGTGAGAGAGAGATACAGAGAGAAAAATATTAGGTAAAGCACTTAAGGTGTGTGTATGAGAGAGAGAGAGAGAGAGAGAAATAATAGGTAAAGCACTTAAGGTGTGTGTGTGTGTGAGAGAGAGAGAGAAATAATAGATAAAGCACTTAAGGTGTGTGTGTGAGAGAGAAAGAAATAATAGGTAAAGCACTTAAGGTGTGTGTGAGAGAGAGAGAGAGAGAGAGAAATAATAGATAAAGCACTTAAGGTGTGTGTGTGAGAGAGAAAGAAATAATAGGTAAAGCACTAAAGGTGTGTGTGTGAGAGAGTGAGAGAGAATAATAGATAAAGCACTTAAGGTGTGTGTGTGAGAGAGAGAGAGAGAGAAATAATAGATAAAGCACTTAAGGTGTGTGTGTGAGAGAGAAAGAAATAATAGGTAAAGCACTTAAAGTGTGTGTGTGAGAGAGAGAGAGAGAGAAATAGTAGGTGAAGCACTTAAGGTGTATGTGTGAGAGAGAGAGAAATAGTAGGTAAAGCACTTAAGGTGTGAGAGAGAGAGAGAGAGAGAGAGAGAGAGAACTGTATGTGAAGCACTTTAGATGTGAGAGAGAAAAAAATGTAGATGAAGCACTTTACATGTGTGTATGAGAGAGAGATAAACTGTATGTGGAGCACTCTAGTTGTGTCTGTGCGAGATAGAGAGAGAGATAGAAACTGTAAGTGGAGCACTTTACATTTATGTGAGAGAAAGAGAGAGAGAGATTAAACTGTAACTGGAGCACTTTATATGTGTGTGAGAGAGATAAACTGCAAGTGAAACACTTTAGATGTGTATGTGAGAGAGATAATCTGTAAGTGGAGTACTTTAGAGGCGTGTGTGTAGTTTAAGCACTTTAGACATGAGAGAAAGAAGAATTATAGATGAAACACTTTACATGTGAGAGAGAGAGAGAGATAAACTGTAAGTGGAGCACTTTAGATGTTTGTGTATGTTTGAGAGAGAGAGAGAGAGAGAGAGAGAGAGAGAGAGAGAGAAACTGTAAGTGGAGCACTTTAGTTGTGTATGCGTGAGAGAGAAATAAACTGTAAGTGGAGCACTTTAGATGTTTGTGTATGTTTGAGAGAGAGAGAGAGAGAGAAATAAACTGTAAGTGGAGCACTTTAGATGTTTGTGTATGTTTGAGAGAGAGAGAGAGAGAGAAACTGTAAGTGGAGTACTTTAGATGTGTGTGTGTGTGTGAGAGAGAGAGAGAGAGAAATTGTACGTGGAGCACTTTAGATGTTTGTGTATGTTTGAGAGAGAGAGAGAGAGAGAGAGAGATAAACTGTAAGTGAAGCATTTTAGATGTGTGTGTAAGAGAGATAAACTGTAAGTTGAGCACTTTAAATGTTTGTGTGTGAGAGAGAGAGAGATAGAGCTAAATTTAAAGCTTTAGATTTGTGTGTGCATGTGTGTATGAGAGAGAAACTATAGGTGAAGCACTTGTGTGTGTGTGTATGAGAGAGGAAACTATAAGTGAAGCACTTTAGGTGAGAGAGAGAGAGAGAGAGAGAGAGAGAGAGAGAGAAATAGAGTATCTGTAGGTGAACCACTTTAAGTGAGAGAGATAAACTGTAGGTGTAGCACTTTAGATCAGAGAGAGAGAGAGAGAGGGAAACTGTAGATGAAGCACTTTAGATGAGAGAGAGAGAGAGAAACTGTAGATGAATGAATGAATGAATGAATAATCTTTATTTTTCTAGGGTAAAGAATTGGGCACCCAGGCCCGTCTTACATTCTGCCCTTCATGAAACACTTCAGATGAGAGAGAAAGTGTGAGAGAAACTGTAGATGAAGCACTTTAGATGAGAGAGAGAGTGTGTGTGTGTGAGAGAAACTGTAGATGAAGCACTTTAGATGAGAAAGAGAGAGAGTGAGAGAAAATGTAGGTGAAGCATTTTAGATGAGAGAGAGAGTGAGAGAAACTGTAGATGAAGCACTCTAAATGAGAGAGAGAGAGAGAGAGAGAAACTGTAGATGAAGTACTTTAGATGAGAGAGAGAGAGAGAAACTATAAGTGAAACACTTTAGATTAGAGAGAGAGAGAGAGAGAGAAACTATAGGTGAGGCACTTTAGATGTGGGTATGTGTGTGAGACAGAGAGAGAAACTGTAGGTGAAGCACTTTAGATGAGAGAGAGAGAGAGAGAGAGAAACTATAGGTGAAGCACTTTAGATGTGCGTATGTGTGTGAGACAGAGAGAAACTATAGGTGAAGCACTTTAGATGTGTGTATGTGTGTGAGACAGAGAGAGAGAGAGAAACTGTAAGTGAAGCACTTTAGATGAGAGAGAGAGAGAGAGAGAGAAACTATAGGTGAAGCACTTTAGATGTGCGTATGTGTGTGAGACAGAGAGAAACTATAGGTGAAGCACTTTAGATGTGTGTATGTGTGTGAGACAGAGAGAGAGAGAGAAACTTTAAGTGAAGCACTTTAGATGAGAGAGAGAAACTATAGGTGAAGCACTTTAGATGTGTGTGTGTGTGTGAGACAGAGAGAGAAACTGTAGGTGAAGCATTTTAGATGTGTGAGAGAGAGAGAGAGAGAAAGAGAGGGATAGAGAAACTTTAGGTCCGGCATGTTAGATGTGTGTGTGTGTGTGTGAGAGAGAGAGAGAGAGAGAGATTGATTGATTGACTGATTGATCTTTATTTCAAAAGGGAGCCGCTGTTGGCGAGATCTTCAGCTGCCGTGCGTGGAGCGGTGCTCTTCCCGGCCAATGAAGAAATTTGCAAATGAGGTTGCCGCGCAGCATCACTGCGGAAAAGGTGGTTGAAAGGATAAAGCGAAGCAAACAGTCAAATCACGGCACCTCTGGTTTGGAGGTCGGCCACGTCCTGAGTGCAGTCATATCGGGTGAAATGCATGAACCGGCTTGTCCCAGAGGTTAAGACACTGCTGGCGAGACTCTTCAAATGCCGCGCGTGGAGTGAAGCTCCTCCCGGTTAAGGAAGTAAATGCGGAAAAGAAATAAAGGTTGCTGTGCGGAGCCGATGGGAAAGGTGGTGGAAGGTGAAGTTAACCGGTATGTCCAGTAGTATCGCTACGAGAGCTATACCACGGCACCTCTGCTCTAGAGTCCGGCCACGTCCGAAATACACCTACACTGGTGAAATATGCCTAAATCGGCACACACCAGCGGTGGAACTCGATGGCTAGACATGTCATGCCACCTCTGCTCTAGAGGTCGGTAACGCCTGATAACACCCATACTATGAATTTTGCCTAAACCGGCTCATACCAGGGGTGAATCTTGAAGGCTATGCATGTCACAGTACCTCTGCCCTAGAGGTCGGTCCGTCCCAAACATGCCCATACTGGGATATGCCTAAACCGGCTCAACCAGGGGTAGAAGTCACTAGTGGCGAGGATTCGTCCTCCTGGACAAAAGCTCCATCCTGGTCACAACTAGGAAGGGTAGCGGCCACGACCGCAAAATGCTGAAGTCGGAGACACTGGACCAGGGAAGTCTAGATAGGCAACCACCTCTCACCCGGCGGGGATGTTTGCGTATCCTAATCACGCTGAGGTTTTCCGGTGAGAAAGTCCAACCTGGACTGGATGGGCAACCACCTCTCACCCGGCGGTGATACACGGGTATCTCAAAACACGTCGAGGTTTTCCGGTGAGAAAGTCCAACTCTGGCCTGGGTGGGCTACCGCCTCTCACCCAGCGGGGATGCACGATATCCTAACACGTCGTGGTCTTCCGGTGAGAAAGTCCAACCCTAGACTAAACTGTGCAATGAAAACCACGGTGTCACGCATCCCGCTTCCGAGACCCACCAAGAATACAGGCTAAAGCACTGTGATACTCGGAACCCCATGTGGTCCTCTCGTGGATCTCGTGTGGTCTATTTTGGACCACACAGGGGACCACGGGTCC
>CM019694.1:2746448-2762113 GCA_009760885.1 Achatina immaculata
CTCCAGCTACAGGCCAATCAGTCTCACTAGCTGCCTATGCAAAACGATGGAACGCATCATTGACCTGAGGCTAAAATGGTACCTAGAAAGTGAAAACCTTCTCGTTCCACAACAAGCAGGATTTAGGCAGTACTACAGTACGGAAGATCAAGTGACCTATCTCTCTCAAGAGATTGAGGATGCATTCCAAGAGAAAAACCTTGTACTAGCAGCGTGGATAGACCTGAAGAAAGCCTTTGATAAAGTATGGAAAAAAGGTCTGCTGTGGAAACTAAGAAACTGCAATGTGAATGGAAGACTGTACAACTGGATAAAGTCCTATTTACACAATAGAAGAGCTATAGAGTAATGGATGGACACAAAAGCCAGAAAGTACTTCTGCGACACGGTGTACCACAAGGAGGAGTCCTTTCGCCTACACTATTCCTTGTATTCATTAATGACCTGGTCAAGGAACTTCCCTATGGAATCAAAGCGGCACTGTATGCAGATGATCTGGTCATGTGGTGTACAGATGAATATGCGACAGTTGCTACACAGAGACTCCAAAGAGCAGCAAACATCTTGACATCATGGACAAACAAATGGTGTGTAAGTATCAACACAGAGAAATCAAGTACCACTCTGTTCACCCTCTCATCTAAACAGAAAGCAGGTAAGATCTTTGTAAATGAAATACCCTTAAGGATGGACAACCAACCCACTTACTTAGGAGTGACTCTTGACTCAAAACTGACGTGGAAGCAACACATCAACAGTGCAGAAGCAAAAGCCAGAAGAAAACTAGCCATATTAAGAAAATTGAGTGGAACCACATGGGGAGCTAGTGAAAGAATCCTCAAGAATGTATATCAGCAAAGTATTCTACCACATTTAGAATATGGCTCAACATCTTGGTGCACAGCATCAAACACTACGCTGCATAATCTAGACAAAGTTCAAAATCAGTCACTACGGATTATCACAGGTGCCATGAGGTCCACACCGATAGTAGAAATGCAGAAAATAGTTGGTGTTCAACCGCTAAAGGAACGTAGAGACACAAAGGTCATGACCATGGGAGAAAAATTCCTTAGCTCTGTAAGCCATCCCCTGAAGGAGAGATTCAATAACTTGGCATTAGGACGGCTTAAAAGAAGCAGCTTCATTCATCAGGCCAAGCGTATGCGTAAGCTGATACCTGACCTTCCAACTGTAGTCGCTCCATTATCATCTGTACCAGAGCATACGCCATGGAAAGAAGCAGATTATACACAAATAACTATTCAGACTGAAGTGAAAGGTGTGCAGAATGGTGAGATGCAGAGCAGTCTTGTAAGATCAACAGCCACACTTAGTGTTCTAGATGACAAATATCCATGTGACACCTGGATACGTGTGTATACAGATGGATCTGCACATAATGCCATAAAGAATGGAGGGGCAGGAGCATATATTGAATATCCAAACAACACAATTGACAAGATTTCCATACCCACTGGTAAATACTGCAACAACTTTGATGCAGAAGTTAGGGCAATTATTGCTGCAGTTGAAAAAATATCAGACTCCAGAATTGATACATGTCCTGTAGTAATTCTCACAGATGCAAGATCAGTACTGGAAGCTCTTCAGAGCAACAAACTACCAGACCTTAAGGATGCCTTGTCAAAAATTGGCTTACAACATGGAGTCACTTTGCAATGGATTCCCTCCCACTGTGGGATACCAGGCAATGAGAAAGCTGACCATCTGGCTAAAGAGGGCACTGAAATGGAGCAACCAGACATACCAATCACCTATAATCAGAAGAAAAGCATGATAAAAACCTACAGGAAGCCACAAACACCACCACATGATGACTATCACATGCTAAACAGAAAGGAACAAGTCACCATCTTCCGTCTCCGAACAGGACACAGCCGACTCCGAAGTCATATGTATACAAAGTTTAAGGTTGGTCACTACGGATTATCACAGGTGCCATGAGGTCCACACCGATAGTAGAAATGCAGAAAATAGTTGGTGTTCAACCGCTAAAGGAACGTAGAGACACAAAGGTCATGACCATGGGAGAAAAATTCCTTAGCTCTGTAAGCCATCCCCTGAAGGAGAGATTCAATAACTTGGCATTAGGACGGCTTAAAAGAAGCAGCTTCATTCATCAGGCCAAGCGTATGCGTAAGCTGATACCTGACCTTCCAACTGTAGTCGCTCCATTATCATCTGTACCAGAGCATACACCATGGAAAGAAGCAGATTATACACAAATAACTATTCAGACTGAAGTGAAAGGTGTGCAGAATGGTGAGATGCAGAGCAGTCTTGTAAGATCAACAGCCACACTTAGTGTTCTAGATGACAAATATCCATGTGACACCTGGATACGTGTGTATACAGATGGATCTGCACATAATGCCATAAAGAATGGAGGGGCAGGAGCATATATTGAATATCCAAACAACACATTGACAAGATTTCCATACCCACTGGTAAATACTGCAACAACTTTGATGCAGAAGTTAGGGCAATTATTGCTGCAGTTGAAAAACTATCAGACTCCAGAATTGATACATGTCCTGTAGTAATTCTCACAGATGCAAGATCAGTACTGGAAGCTCTTCAGAGCAACAAACTACCAGACCTTAAGGATGCCTTGTCAAAAATTGGCTTACAACATGGAGTCACTTTGCAATGGATTCCCTCCCACTGTGGGATACCAGGCAATGAGAAAGCTGACCATCTGGCTAAAGAGGGCACTGAAATGGAGCAACCAGACATACCAATCACCTATAATCAGAAGAAAAGCATGATAAAAACCTACAGGAAGCCACAAACACCACCACATGATGACTATCACATGCTAAACAGAAAGGAACAAGTCACCATCTTCCGTCTCCGAACAGGACACAGCCGACTCCGAAGTCATATGTATACAAAGTTTAAGGTTGGTACTACTAATCTATGTACAGGTGCCCCAAACTGTGGAACATATCCTCCAGAACTGCATCAACTACGAGACACTGAGAAATAATTACTGGCCCAGTGAAACCACTAAAGAAGATAAGCTCTACGGTTCCATACATGAGTTACAAAAAACAGTGAAATTTATCCAAGAGACAGGACTGCAGATATATACTGCGAACGAAGAAGAAGAAGAAGAAGAATGTAAGTGCTACAGAAGAGTTCTCCAAATATCGTGGACACAAAAAGAACAAATATATCTATACTACAAGAGCTTAATATTCAAGAAGGCTGGCCAGTAAAGAGGATTAAAGACAGAAAACTTAACTATTTTGGACACATTAAACATCATGATAATTTAGAAAAGACCGTATTGGAAAGATACATATTGGGAAAAAGAGAGAGAGGAAGACCAAAACGAAGATGCCTGCAAGATTTCATTGACGATCTGCAAATGGATGCAACAGAGGCAGGCCATCTTGCTCACAACCGAGAGGCCTACAAGAGTGCTGTTTGGGAGGCAAAGTTCTGCATGGGACAAGCAAATGGATAATCTTGTGTACATAATGCCACAGTGTTGTAGCATAGTTTTCAAGATATGATTTTTCTTAATCAGAAGTAGACAGTTGTTGTTACTGAGGTGGATTATGAAGTGCAAATGGGAGATGCTGTTCACCACAGTGACCACTTGGCAACCTTCCACATTATCTAGGTGCCTCTTCTTTTGTCTCCCAGGAACCTTGAGCTGGTGTTCTTTTGCAGCCAGTGTTGTGAAGATGTTGAGGCACATCAAGCTGGTAAATTGGGAGTTGATTTCGATAGCTAATTTTTTTGTCAGTCCCTGGAGTGGAACTAAAAAGGGAGGGTGTTGAATAGTTCTTTAGCAGGGTCCATCACCATGAGGAGTATGGCTATCCCTGCCATGTTAGACATGCTAAATCTGTTAGTGATGGTAGCAACAGAGAGGTGGGACAGGGTCTTGGTCAGCTATGGTTCATGAGTCCAGATGTTGGTATGTCAGCTATGGTTCGCCAGTCCTAATGTTAGTATGTCAGCTATGGTTCACCAGTCTTGATGTTAGTATGTCAGCTATGAGTCACCAGTCTTGATGTTAGTATGTCAGCTATGGTCACTAGTCTTGATGTCAGTTAGGGTCTACTACTACAACTACTACTACTACAACTACTACTACTACAACTACTACTACTACTACAACTAACTAATACTACTACTACTACTACTAACTACTACTACTACTACTACTAACTACTACTACTACTACTAACTAATACTACTACTACTACTACTACTAACTACTACTACTACTACTACACTACTACTACTACTACTACTACTACTACTAATACTACTACTACTACTAACTACTACTACTACTACTAACTACTAATACTACTACTACTAACTAATACTACTACTACTACAACTACTACTACTACTACTAATACTACTACTAACTACTACTACTAACTACTACTACTACTATACTACTACTACTATACTACTACTACTACTACTACTACTACTACTCATCATCATCATCATCATGTGCTGTGCCGACTGGCATTGGCTATTATCCTTCTCCAGAGTACCCGATCCTTCATGCAGGCCATCAGTTCAGTTGGTGATCTCCTCTCACACCATCCCGTCAGACTGTGCAGTATCATTTCTCTTGGTCTTCCTCTTGATCTTCTTCCTTCTATTTTTCCTGTTGTTATAATATTTTCAATGCCCCCTCTTCTCATTGCATGTCCTGTGAAAGTACATTGTCTCTCTCTTATCTTTTTGACAAGGTTTTTTTGTGTCTCCAGCTCTTCTCATACATTCTTCATTAGTTATTTTTGCTGTCCAGGGGATTCGCAACATTCTTCTAATAAACCACATTTCTGCTGCTTCCAATGATTTTTGTGCAGACTTGCATATTGTCCATGATTCACTTCCATATAACAAGATAGGTTCAATATAGCATTTTAGGACTCGTTTTCTAACATTCATTGATAAAGATGTGTTAGCTAATATGTTTCTCATTCTCTGAAATGCAGTCTTTGCTTGGCCTATTATACTTCTACTACTACTTCTCAATCAGCATTTGTACACAGCTTACAGGTCTAGTCTGATGAAGGAGCCAAGCCTAGGATTTGTTGCTAGCTTGAGTGCTATAAAATATGTGAGGCACATTCAACAGATTATCAGTTCAAGATATATTTATCAGTGTCATAGTTTTTAAAATTGTATTTGTGATATTGAATTTGGTCATTCTGAATTATTTATTTGCAAATGATCATTTTTGTCAAAATGAAGATGCAACACATCCCAGAATAGATTATTTTTATGGCCTACTAACATACACCGATGGTCAGCTAATGTGCATTTAGGGAGCAACTAGCATAGACAGAAGTACAGCTGACATACATTAAAGATACAGTATATGGTAGTTTTTCAAGTTGAAAGTTGATGGTTTAAATATGGCTGGAGGCACACCAGTCACCCAGGCTGTAGAAATGTGTACCTGGCTTGATCTAGAGGCAGGGAAGAAAGGTGTTATGCTGACCACATCACCCTGACAGGTCAAGAAAAATATGGGCACTAACATCATGTCTCCATGGCACAACAGGATTACTTTACTTTTTTTACAGCTTATGTCAAGGACCAGTTACAGTATGTATGAAATAGATGTGACTTTAATAGCCTAGGAGATGCCTGACTAACATAGAGGTACTTGCTTCATCATTATGTGACTACAGTAGCCTAGAAGATGCTTGACCAACATAGAAGTACTTGCTTCATCGTTATGTGACTACAGTGGCATAAGAGATGCCTGGCTAACATAGAAGTACTTCCTTCATCATTATGTGACTTCATTAGCCTAGGACAGTGTTTCCCAATTGGTGGTATACGGACCAGGAGTCCATGACAAAATCTCAATGTTTTTGTTTTTTTTTCCACTGTGGAATGTTTAACATCTGATGTTTCGGCAAATCCTGCATGGATGAAGGAACATTTTTCACATTTAAAAATATAATTACATATTGTCAGTTTGAAAATTCACCAAGTCTGTACTGTGTATTTTTTTTAGCATAGTGTAGTGTTTTTCATTAAAGGTTACCCACATTTTCTTTAAAATACAAATTCTTTTGCATTGAAATGACATAGCTACCACAAAGATATGAAACTTTTCCAAAGTATTGGCGTCCGTGGCCTGAATTTTGATCACACTAGACTTTGTTGTATTTGTTTGTCTTGTTTTACAAAGAGAACTGTGAGTCAGCATAAAACTGGTGTCATCAGTTGCTGAATGCTGAAAGGAGATCAGAGATTTGTCTGGAGTTCAGTAATGATGATGATGATGATGATAATGATGATAACTAAATAGGTAATGTTTTTTTCTTCTTATCACCCACAAACAGCAGTCTCATTGGCTATCCGTCATGGTGGCTACAGTGGTGGTGTCATCCGACTTGCTGCCATAATCAAAGATGGGATTTAAGTATTTATCCTTACCAGAGATTAGATTTCAAAGTTCTGTGAAGACAGTTAGGAATTATTCTTCTTTATATTCATGTTTCTGTGTTTATATTCAGAATTCATAATTGCTGCACTGCCTGTGCCAGTGAATATCACACAAAATGTTCATCGATGGTCCTTCACATCAGTCCTTGATGATGAGCCACCCAGTGAGAGCACCATTTCAGGAACTACAACAGTTCAAATGTGAAAATAGTCAGCGTTGCTCATGGTGTGAACTTCATAGCTAAGGCGCCAAGCCAAATCAGGATACACAAAGTCCATCGCAGTTTACCATTGGCCAAATAGACATAAGTAAGAACCATCAACACTGTCCATACGAAGTTCACAGCTCACAGTGGTGCCATAGCTCTAAACTTAGTAACTTGACACACAGAACCAACCTCCTTCTTGAAAGCAGTGACAACACTGTTGCTTATTTGACACATTTGTGTTTCTATTCGCACCACACTCAATCGAACAGCAGAGACACCGCAGGATATAAGCACTTTCAACAGGCAGTGCAGAAATACAGCTCTGTATCAGATATCATAAAAATATTATCAAATATGCATAGAGGGAACAGCTGCTGAAGAAGTAAACCGATTTGCATATCTCGGCAGCTACATAGACCAGGATGGTGACACCAGAAAGGAAGTTAAAATTCGAATTGCAAAAGCATCATTGACCTTCAAGATTCTTGAGAACATATGCCATTCAAAAATTTATATTCACAAAAACCAGGTTAAGATTATTCAATTCAAATGTAATATCCACCCTCATTTATGCATGTGAAAGCTGGAAAACAGCTAAAGAAATAGACAAGAAATTAGACTCTTTTGAAGAGAAATGCTTAAGGAAAATAGTCGGTATACAGTGGAACGAATTCAAGAACAACGCAGAGATAAGACGGATAAGCAAACAAGAACCTGTCTCATGGGTGATCAGAAAAAGAAAATGGACATATGTTGGTCACATGATGAGAAGAAACAATCAGGGAATCCCAAAACAAGCTATCAAGTGGAACACAACAGAAAAAAAAAAAAAGAGGTCGACTACGTGAAACTCTAAAGGGGACATAAAAACAGCATTGTGTAGGTTAAAGTTCACTGTTGGTGAAAGTTAAGAAGTGAGTAGACTGCCAGATAACACCTGTGACACACAAACACTCTTTGTTATCATTCATTATGACTGTCGTGTTTTAACAATAAATGATGTGATACTATTTTTAGCATTTACAACAATTTAAACAGCTATCACATCATAATGTTAATATCAGCCTGGATGAAAGCTTTGATAAATTGACAGATACCATAGGACCATTTTGTGTATATTTTGTTGTTTTTTTTTTTTTTTATGGGTGACATAAACATATGATTATTGTATGAATTATTTATACACAAATATAACCACCTTGATTCATGTTACATTCTTTACACATAACTCATAGCCATAACTTATAATTTTTGCATAAATTTATCAAGTATATATATGTGGGTGTCTGAGCGGCAAAGTGTTTAGTGCACTGGCCTCTCATGGCGAAGTTCATAAGTTCGAATGCGGCCAGAGGCACCCCAGTCACCCAGCTGTAGAAATGGGTACCCGACTTCTTCCGGAGTTGGGAAAGGAAAGGCAGCCGGGCGTGATACTGACAATATCCCCCTATAGTGTGCTGACAGGTCAAGGAAAATATGGGCACTAACACCATATCCCTATGTGCCTCTATGGCATGACAGGATTACCTTTACCTTTATATTATTATAATTTGGATCATAAATGTTAATCATTACTTTTTTGGATCATAATTATTAATAATCAGCATTTGAGACTATATCACATTTTTTCATGATAAATGTAACAATTGTTTAATAGAAATTTATATTTGAAAACAGAATCAATGTATTTTTCCCTTTGTGTTTGTAACAAATGTTATGAAAGACATTTAATTGTGTGAATACACTACAAGTTATTATAATTCTTCACATCTTTTTCTTCAGTTCATTGTAAGTGTTGAAATAATATTTACGTGAGTCAGTTGTCAGTCAGTTACCGTTACTGGTTTAGGGTCACTCTCAAAAAAGAACTGCTGATCTTGGTCAAGGAGAAATGTCTGCTCATTTTTCTACCAGTATATAATATTCTACCACATCCCGACATTCCTGATCAGAAATTACTTTTCCTAGTTAGATTTTTACAACACGTCTCTTCCTGGATGATAGCTTCCTAATGGATTATATGTATTAATTAAATTAAATGTGTTAATGTATTAAACAATTCATTCATTCATTTGCATGTCCCCTGCAGAACTTTGCCTCCCAAACAGCACTCCTGTAGGCCTCTCGGTTGTGAGCAAGATGGCCTGCTGCTGCGGCGGCATCCATTTGCAGATCGTCAATGATGTCTTGCAGCCATCTTCGTTTTGGTCTTCCTCTCTTTCTTTTTCCCATTATGTATCCTTCCAATATGGTCTTCTCTAAATTATCATGACGTGTAATGTGTCCAAAATATTTAAGTTTTCTCTCTTTAATCCTCTTTACTAGCCAGCCTTCTTGAATATTAAGCTCTTGTAGTATAGATATATTTGTTCTTTTTTGTGTCCACGATATTTGGAGAACTCTTCTGTAGCATTTACATTCAAAGGCATTTATGTGTTTCTCAGCTGTTTTGTTAAGTGTCCAGGTCTCACAGGCATATGTTGCGATGGGAAAGATGCATGCCCTTAAAAATCTTATTTATTTGTTAAACAATGCCACGTGTAAATTTTTCATCTAATTTTCATGTTTTTATCTGTTGTATTGTTTTTGTATGTGATCCTTGTAAAAGGCTTTTGCCGAAATATTGGTTTGTTATATGTTGTTCATTTGTATGTGTTCATCTTGCTTTCTGCCATTCTTGTTTCTGCCAGCTTTCCTCACTCTTTCTACAGTGCATTTGGAAAATAACTGTGCACTAACCCAGTATCGATTCTGGTATCGTAGTGTTATCTTAATGACTGCGGCAGGTAGATGTGGCTAGATACTGCAGACATTAAGATATTGCTATAAACATTTATGTTTATACTTTAGGAATCTTTGGCACCAGACTATGAAATTCCACACTGCTTCAAAAACAAAAATGAGGTGAGAAGTAAAAGTACAGAGTCTAAACCTGGAGGAATGGAGAAATTTGAAACCTATATTATTTGGATTCTGGGAGTGGCCAGGCTTAATGATGATTTCATTGTTCAGAAACTTTGAAGGAAATCATGAAGAAATAGCCTTTGTAATAGAAAAATATTTGACTTTTGTATCATTTTATGTCATGTTTCAGTGTGTTGTCCTTGGTGTTGGCAGTCAACTGAAGTGCTCCCTTTTGTGGTGCCTTTTGTGTGAGTCAGCAGTTTGAGATTTTTTTTTTTTTCCATTGGTCTTTCTCTACTTCTTTTTCTCCTGAGGCTTTTGATGTAGACTAAATTCTCTAACTCCTGTCTTCTCATGACTTGTCCAGTGATTACCAAGTTCTCTAACTTCTGTCTTCTCATGATATGTCCAGTGATTACCAAGTTGTCTAACTTTCCTCATCATCCAAACCAATTATAAAACAAACAAGTAAGTAAACCAAGAAAAAAATAGACAAATGAAGCCTCCACTAACCCTAAGCGAAAACGTCAGTTGCGATTAGTTGAATTTGATTTTGCAGCTTTTAGAAATATGTCTCTAGATTTAAAAATGTGTAAGTGTCTAGACTTTAAAATAAACATCATTTTTAAACATTCCAGCGTCTTACATTGTTAGGAGCGTGAGACCACACATTACAAGTGAAATATAAGAAGTAAAAAAGACACACGCAATGAGAGACCTTTCACGTTAACATAAACTTTCGACTGAGTGTGAAATTAAACCAGGCAAGTGCGCTAACCGCTACTTCACCGCAGCACGCGTAATATTAATACTAAGGATACAGTTGTTACTTATAAATTCAGACATTTTGAAACCACCATTTTAAAAAACAAGTATTTCAATGTTTATTGTTCTGATTTATATATTTTCAAATACATGCAGTGCACCATCTATACTAGAAGCTTAAAATTTGCTCGACAGTCTTATGAGTCTGCGACAAAGAGCAGATTAACAGACTCCAACTGTTGTTGGAATTTTATATGAATATTTTTTGAGACAGTCGTTGGGGGAATGGTGAGTGGGGCGTGAAGAGAAATGACATTCTGTGAAAAGGGTACATGATACCAAAAAATTGAGAATATATATATATATATCTCTCCAGGGTTACTTCACGTGGAATTTTGAATAGATATAACAGAAATTGAAAGCAGTAAAGACGTGTTATGGTGAAGGAGACTGCCTAGGGATGCCCAGAAAAGTACACGTTTTCGAAGGATAAAACTGAACCTTACGAAAAAGGCCATTTTCTTTGGACATTTCGTGAGAAGACGTTGGAGTATCAGACGATCACCGAAAAATCATGGTTAAAAAAAAGGTGGGAGGTCTAAGAGGAAAAATATTTAATACGACTGACCAAGTGGCACAATAATAAATAATAGTGACCATATGAAGTTGGGACACGTGCTCCGGATGGCTGACGACTCACAACAAAAAAAAAAAAAATAGCACTGAGATGGACACCACAGTAGTAAGGGTAGACACAGAGAAGAACAACGGAGATGGTATTTTCTCACCTGGGCAAGAACAGAGGACAGGCGTTTGTGGAAAGCGCCATGTGCCTTTGGCACTTAAGGCTGAGAGAGAGAGAGAGAAGTGTGGTGAATTTAAAACATTTACAGAGGGTGAAGACACCTAATAAGGTAATCAGCGACCCATAACTGATATGTCAGGGTTAGCCACCCATAGCTGACCTTGTCCCACCTCTCCGTGGTTCCCCCAGTA
Source organism: Achatina immaculata (assembly GCA_009760885.1). NCBI lineage: Eukaryota > Metazoa > Mollusca > Gastropoda > Stylommatophora > Achatinidae > Lissachatina > Lissachatina immaculata. The sequence goes on from CM019694.1 coordinate 2,757,794, forward strand.
ACAAGCATAGCCTGGCTAACGGGGCAGGGATCCCCGTAGTACCCATGGTGGTGGAATCTGCTAAAGAAGCACTGCACACCCCCTGCTTTTTAGCTGTACTCCGGGACTGAAAAAGTAGCCGCCGTAACACGCTCCCACGCTGATACCATGCTGTGCCTCAACATCTCTACAGCATCGGCTGCGAAGAACAACAGCTCGCAGTTACAGGGAGTTCGTACAAGTACAAGTTAAAACGTTTGCACAGTTTCAAAAACTGAGTTCTAAAATGGGGCAGTGAGCATATTGTGTTGTATTGGAAGTGTGTCAAGGTTGACCAGCTTGAAGGTCAGGGGCGGGGGCAAAGTTGTGGTTTCTCAAAAGAATATTGCTGTATTCTAAAGTTTTCTTCCTTACATCTAAAGTCACAATTTTCTAGGTCTGTCGGGCTGAATCCTTCACATTGTCTCAGAGTGGTTAGCGAGGTTGAGGTTGTCTGTGTGTGCACGTGAGAAATGTGTTGGTTTATTGCCCAAGAGTTACAAAATAATGTCACCGGATTTTCAGTAGTAATAACACGTGGAAGTTTGTCTTTTGTTCTATGTCATTACTGTTTTCCTGTGGTGATAGTAAAATGTAACTGGGGAGAAAGTAGGGGAATAGGGTTACTATACTGTGAAATCATAAAGTGAGTACGTCACTCACTTACTCGTTCATAGATGATATAACCCGGGCTTGCGGTAGGAATTTTCACTACCCGTGCAGTAGCATATCTTGCCGCCCCACCTCAATTCTCAAAGTAATACTTAATGTTTTAAAATCTGCTATGTTAAGTAATATGTACAGCAATTATTGAGGAAAGACGCTGGCAATGGTTGGGACATGTGCTCCGATTGACTGACAACTCACTACCAAAAACAGCACTAAGATGGACACCACAGGGGAACAGAAGTAAGGATAGACCAAAGGAGACGTGGAGAAGAACAACAGAGAGGATGTTGAGTAAGAGCGGAAAAAAGACAAAGGACAGGCGTTTGTGGAAAACTCTTGCGGAAGCCCACTGTGCTCTGGGCACTTAAGGTTCAGAGAAGAGAGAGAGAGAGAGAGAGGTGGTAAGTAAATGTTATGTCCGATCATTAATTTTTAAAAATATCAACAATAATTTTTGAATTAATGAAAAAATTCATAGCATAGGCTGTAAATTTATTATCATTAGTGCCATCGTCATCATCATTATCATCATCATCATGATAAAGATGGTGTACAAAACACTGGCGAAAAAATATTGGAAAGATTACAGCGACTTGAAAGTGAAATTCGTTTTTTTCTTTCAGATTTTTCATTTTTCTCTAGATATTCTGACTTTTAAAAGTAGAGATAATTATCCCTGCCTTCCCCTCCTTTTTTTTTTCAAAATTCCGACTGTCTTACGTTGGTAAGAGCGAGATAATACATGTTTCATTCATTCATTCCTTTGCATGTCCCTTGCGGAACTTTGCCTCCCAAACAGCACTCCTGTAGGCCTCTCGGTTGTGAGCAAGATGGCCTGCTGCTGCTGCATCCATTTCCAGATCATCAACGATGTCTTGCAGCCATCTTCGTTTCGGTCTTCCTCTTTTTCTTTTTCCCATTATGTATCCTTCCAATACGGTCTTCTTTAAATTGTCATGACGTTTAATGTGTCCAAAATATTTAAGTTTTCTCTCTTTAATCCTCTTTACTAGCCAGCCTTCTTGAATATTAAGCTCTTGTAGTATAGATATATTTGTTCTTTTTTGTGTCCACGATATTTGGAGAACTCTTCTGTAGCATTTACATTCAAAGGCATTTATGTGTTTCTCAGCTGTTTTGTTAAGTGTCCAGGTCTCACAGGCATATGTTGCGATGGGAAAGATGCATGCCCTTAAAAATCTTATTTTTGTGGTTCTGTCTGCTCCTCTCCACAGATTCTTTATTTGTTTTACTTTCTGAAGAGCAATAGATGTCCTCCTTTTAATTTCCCTCATTGTATCTCCATTATTAGTTAGTAGTGATCCAAGATATTCAAAACTCTCCACTTCTTCCAGTTTTTCCTCATTGATACATATTTCAGTTGCCTTGTTTGTTTTGTCAGTTGTCATCACTTTAGTTTTCTTGGCATTAAGATAGAGGTTCTGCTCTTCGCTGTTCATGCGGACTGACATAATTAGTTTTTCCATTCCTTCTTGTGTTGTGGACAGCAATACTGTGTCATCAGCATATCTAATCTCTGGTATTTCATAACCTCCAACTGTTATGGCATCGTAATATTCTTCTCTAACATTCCTCATTATATTTTCAGTATACAAGTTAAATAAGTAGGGTGACAATATGCACCCCTGACGGACCCCTTGTTTTATGTCAAACCAAGTTGTTGTTTCACCATTTATTCTTACTGCTGCTTGTTGGTCTAGATACAGCAGTGATGTTAATTGTATCAAATGTGTTGGAAATCCCATTTTTTCCATTATTTCCCAAAGTTTCTGGTGTTGTACACAATCAAATGCCTTTGAGTAGTCTATAAAGGATAAATAGATTCACATTAAACTCCCTGCATTTCTCTATTATTAATCTTAGATTGAATATATGATCTCTTGATCCTCTTCCTTGCCTGAAGCCAGATTGGACCATATTGACTTCTTCTTCTTTCTTTCGAAGTCTACCCATTATGATTTTTAACAGAATTTTACTGGCATGACTAATCAGGGCAACAGTTCTGTAGTTGGTGCATAATTTCAGGTTACCTTTTTTGGCAGTGGTATGAATACAGTTCTTTTCCATTCTTTTGGCCAAATACCTGAATGCCATATCTTTTTACATAGTGCATGATAGATTGCTTGCACACTCCTTTCCTCCTGCTTTAATAAATTCAGCGGTTATCTCATCACATCCTGGTGATTTACCATTTTTCAGATTCTTTATTGCCCATAAAACTTCTTCCATTGTCGGCTCGGGTTCTTTCTCCTCCAATAATAATTCACACTGTTGATTTCTGCTTCCACAGTCGGTTGTTTCATACATTCTTTTGCAATATTCCTTCCATCTTTCTAGAATTTCCTCTGTCTCTGTCAGGGTATTCCCCATCTCATCACAAATTACATTTAGCTTAGGTGTGACATTTCTCGTCAATGTCTTCATTTCTTTAAACATTTCACTATCTCTTCCACACCTCTGATGTTCTTCTATTCTTTCACAACAATCTTGTATGTATTGTTTTTTGTCTTTTCTTATGTTTCTTCGTACTTCTTTTGTTAAAGTTTTATATTTATCTTTGTTGTTGTTTGTCACTCTCCATTGCGTCTTCATTTCTCTACATTGTTTTATCAGTTCTAGTGTACCTGCTGTGATCCATCTATTCTTTTGTGTTTTCTTTACTGGAACCATGTCTTTAGCTGTTGTTACTAAAATATCTTTGGCCTGCGTAGCCAATTCATCTGGTGTCATCTCTTCCTGTACAGCCATCAGGATTTCGAAACGGTTCTTCACTTCTATACCGTATTGTTCTGGTATATTTGTAAGGTCAAAGCGGAGTGGTCTTGATCCCATAACTATCTTTTTTATCTTTATCTTCATGTCTGCTATTAATAACTCATGGTCCGTGTCACAATAAGCACCTGGTAAAGTTTTTGCTGATGTTATGCTTGACCTCCACCTTCTCTGCACTAAAATGTAATCTATTTGATTCCTGGTTTTCCCATCAGGTGATGTACATGTTTACAAGTGAAAAATAAATATACCTTTCACGTTAACATAAACGCTATGATGGGTAAAGCTCACGGGATTATAAAAGTATTGACCGTTGCATTTACCTTTTTCATTCTATAAATTTCTTTTTCTTTCAAGATAGAAAACGAAAGTGGATGTTTTCTATAAATATGATGTTTTAATATCCATGATTTTATTTTTCATACATGGCGTGAAGCTTCTACAACCTTGTTTATGGCAGTGTGTGTTCAGTTTTTCCATGTGCTTTGAAATCTTAAAAATAGTGTAAATGAATTTGAGCTCATTATGTCAGCCATATTTTATATTTTATTTTTTATAACAACTTGTATTTTTTTTCTTGTCACGTATTGGGTACAAATAATGGGAGTGTTAAAAAAGACTAATACACCAGTTTTCAGCGTCAAAGACGGGGATGTAAACTACAAATATGACACATTCTCATGAACATACAATTGAATAGAGTTCACAAAATTATAAGAGTAATCGTACTTTTTTTGTTAGGGTTAGGGTTAGGGTTAGGTTAGGGTTAGGGTTTAGAGGTTAGGGTTAGGGTTAGGTTAGGGTTAGGGTTAGGGTTGGGTTAGGTTAGGGTTAGGTTTA
>CM019694.1:2770340-2947840 GCA_009760885.1 Achatina immaculata
TGCCCCAGATAGGGGTCAAAAAGGCAAAGAAAGAAGGACTCTGAAAAAGATGATAAAGATTTCTCTAGTTCATCTGAAAAAAAAAAAACAATACATGTCATAATATTACAGTATAAAAAATTGATACTGATATCTGCCAAAAAATATAAAAATTAGAGTACACTCTAGAATATCATGTAAATAATTAATCAAATATATTTTACCTCATCAGTTGCAATAGACATGTTGTCCTTGACATCAGCAAACACCGTCGGCTGGACAAAATAGCCTTTGTCACCCACACGGTTACCTCCGGCTATGAGTCTGGCTCCCTCCTCATTGCCCTTATTTATGAAGCCAAGTACTTTCTCAAACTGGAGCTTGTTGATCTAAGATGAGTTCGTCAAATAAATAATGTATTCATTATTGCATTTTGTTTAATCTTCATCTTCTTTAAAGGCTACTGAAATGTGGTTCTTAAGAAGGATGCTTCACATACCATGGGCAGCCAGAAAGACAAATGAAGATTTATTACAGCAGGCAAAAGAATATCTCAAACTAGTGCCATACATAAGAAAAAGACAACCAAAGTTTCTCAGACACATCAGCAGCCATGAAAGTCTTGAAAAATTGGTCATGACTGGAAAGATAAATAGCAAAAGACAGAGAGGGTGGAGAAGACAGAAATACCTGGATGGCCTGACTGCATGGTTTGGCAGGAAAACAGAAACTAACTTGATTTGAGACATAGAGGTGTAAACGAGATGGAGAGAGACATGATCACCTATGCCTGTTGGCATGGCACTGTCTCATCTTATTCATCTTTTTCTACCTATGTGTTTATATCTGGAGGTAGGTCTCTCAGAGAAACTGTTTTTTTTTTAGTTCCACAGAACCTTTTGAGATTTACATCTTGGGTTGGGTAAAGTCACTGTATTCAGTCATGCTGAATGAGTGGTTAGCCAGGTCTGGCTAATCAAAACTGATCAAGACCCTGTTCCACCTCCTAGTGGTACTCCTGAAACCATTCTGGCCAAATAAATAGGATCAACATGAGAAGGTGAACTTGGTCCTAAAATTATGCAGAGTAGAAGACAGATTCGTTGGGCAGCAAGGTATACAATGGTGACACAAAGCAACCAATAACCTTCTGTTGGTAGACACCAAAGAAGAAGATGCTTCTTTGATTGTTCTATTGGCCTGTATGTGCACCTCGCTACTTTATATTGTTAAAAGCCTTCTTCAAGGATTACACAAAAACATGAAAAATGGATGAAAAATACATACTTAGCTTTTTTTTTTTTGGCCTCCTAGTAGGAAAGTCGGACAGTTTGGCTTTCACTTGTGCTCTACTATATCTGTCCAGGTGCATTTTGTGCCCAACTTTCTTAGGAGGAGGAGGGCAAAAAGCTAAGTATATATTTTTCATCCATTTTTCATGTTTTTATCTGTTGTTTGTGTGTGTGATCCTTGAAGAAAGCTTTTAGATGAATATTGGATTGTTGTATGTTCTTCATTCATATATACTCATCTTGCTTTCTGCCATTCTTGTTTCTGACACTTTCCTCACTCTATCTTTTTTGTAAAACTGAACCATATATATGGTGTATCTAAAAAGTTCAGTGAATGGTATCAGAAAACAAACAGAAGAAACAAACAAATTACCTTTCTTGGCCTTCAAAATAATCACCATCCTTCACAACACACTTTTTGCAACATTCATAAAGCTTCTGGAAACTGTCATCAAATGCCTCTTTAGGAATCAAATGCAGAACCACTGTCACATGCTCTTGGATTGCCACAACATCCACAAAACATGTGCATTTCATAATGCTTTTCAGGGGGGGAAACAGATCAGGGAAGTATGGTGAATGTCCTCGCTAATGCCCAATTCCTTTGCCATCAATCATATAGCTAGTTGCCAATCTCGTGCCAGCATTTGTTGCACTCGCTTGATTATGTCTGTGTTTCTGCTTGTCGACAGCCGACCCGAATGGCTTATCCTCAGTCGTTTCCTTCCCGTTGCGAAAACATTTGAATCAATTGTCAACATATTTTCTGCTCACAACTTACATCCTGTACACTGGCACCAACATTTTATACATCTTGTTGCCATTTTCCCCAATTTGTAGCAGAACTTGATGTTCTCCCATTGATCCATTGCACTCTAACCATACCTCTCACACTGAATACATTCGACTGCTGAAGTGGGTTTACCCTGTCAGTCACGTGTACTCCATGCTAGGTAGCACTTCTCAACTTGTCTCTGGATAGCCATATTCATGGCCACGCTCCTGACCCATGTTGCCTTTGAGATATCAGATCATTCATTGAACTTTTCAGACACACCTCTGTCTATTTTCATTACTAGAACCAGTTTTACTACAGTTACCGTTTCCTTTATGCTTCATATTGTTACAGTCCTCGAAGATGTGTTTTGCAGTTTCAAGTGCTTGGGAAAATGCGCATAAAGGACAATTTTGCAAAGACTGAATTTTTATATGCATGTGGTTTCTTGGTGGCTTCCAAGGTTCTGATGCCAAGAATGCCTTTGTCTGAACACAGGCAGACCAGAGGTCACTGCTAGTGTGAGGAGTCTTTTTGCTGCTGGTGGCACCCAGCTAAGCAGTCAGCAAGGATGTGTCAAATGTCCCCAGTGACTAACCCACAATCATCGTTTATCTTCTTCTTTGTTGTTCGCTCAGACATCGACACCAGTCTCTCTCACAAATGCAGCAGTTCATCTCAGGTTTTCAGCATCACTGTAGAACTTCTCTTGTAGGGGGCTGGAGTCTGGCCAGGTTCTTTGCTTAAAGGGACTTGTGTTGTTGGCAGTTCTGGAAGATGTGATGTGGTCTCTGTTGTCAATCATAGTATATGAGTGTTTTTTTAACATGTCACCTTCCATTACACCAGTGTGTTAGGTAACAAACATACTATCTTCGTGTGAGAAGTCATAAGCTTTTATTTTTTCAACAGAACTACACATATGCTTCTTCTTCTTCGTTCGCTTCTACCACCAAGATTGCACTGTGATCCTACTGAATTTATGCCTGTGGTCCTCGTTAGGTCCCGTGGTCTCCTGAGATCCCCGAGAGGACCACAAGGGGTTCAGAGTATCGCAGGGCTTTAGCCTGTATTCTTGGTGGGTCTCTGAAGCGGATTGCGTGACACCGTGGTTTTCGTTGCACCAGTTTAGTCTAGAGTTGGATGTTCTCACTGGAAGACCTCGACGTGTTTAGGATATCAGTGCATCCCCGCTGGGTGAGAGGTGGTAGCCCACCCAGGCCAGAGTTGGACCTTCTCACCTGAAAACCTCGACATGTTTTGAGATACCTGTGTATCACCGCCAGGTGAGAGGTGGTTGCCCATCCAGTCCAGGGTTGGACTTTCTCACCGGAAAACCTCAGCGTGATTAGGATACGCAAACATCCCCGCCGGGTGAGAGGTGGTTGCCTATCTAGACTGCCCTGGTCCAGTGTCTCCGACTTCAGCATTCACACATATGCTAAATGGTTTTATATTTTGTATTTCTGTAGAATGTAGACATACCTCTTTTCACTGACCAGTGCAAACACTACAAAGTCAACTTACAAGAGGGCCTTGCTGAGTGTCTAAGTCAAATGGATTCCCAACAGTCCTCTTTGCAGCCAGTGCTTTTGATTTCTCAACAAATTCATCATATATTGTGTCCTGGACAAATGTACGTGATGCTGCAACACAGTTCTGGCCGTGGTTAGTCATTATTCCGGCGTGTGCAACCGTCACAGCATAATCCACTGTTTTATATTTTGAAAAACAAAGAACACGAGGCATACATTGTCAGGTGGAAAATGTAAGTTAAAAGAATCATTGAAAAAAAGATACATAATTTAGAATAGAATTTCACTACAAGAACAGCACACAGAAAATAAGATAATGATAGCCTTAGCATGTCATAAAGACATCTGGGGGAATACGATGTTGTTGACCATTTTTGTTGTTATTAATCAGTGTTTAACAGAGTGATATGGCCAGAATCAAGAAAGATGGCCTTTACCTCACAAGCTTCAGGAAAAGATATGTTCTACAGCTGGGCAAGTAGGGTCCCCGCTTATGGTCTTTGTCATGGGCACTAAACACTTAAAATGACATTACATCTCAGAATCTATCATTCTGTAAATTCCTAGTGCTGCAATATCGACACAGTGTAGTTTTAACTAATTTGAATAAATTTAGTGCTCAAGCTTTGAATAGGCTATTAGAGTAAAAATGCATAAAATTCTTGTCATCATTTTGTTAGATACAAATGAAATGAGTAAAGTTGATTACAAAACAGCAATGAGTGACATTCATACCATCCAGTGAGTGTTGTGACTGAACTGCACACAATCTAAGCATATTTTCAAAAGTGTGTAAGTACTAACACATTCTTAGTAGCAGAAGAAGAAAAGTTCTTAAACTTCAAAACCAATATGAAAAAAAGCCATGTTTCAGACTTTGCAACTTGCAGGATGTGACAAAGATTGCTCTGGATAAGCTAACAAAATGATAGCAAACTGTGCAAGAATCACTGCTTGAAGACTTGTTTTTCCATACTTAGCACTGACTGATATAAAACAAATGAAATCTGTGTTCCAACACTTTTAATGAGTGAACTAGAGAAAAAGAATGCAATGGTGCACTTAAAGCTAGGATAAATAATTTAACAAGAATTGGGAGTAAAAATACAAATCTGAAACTGAAGGGTTAATATCTATATATATTATAAAGATTACATGCTTTATTTCCTTAGGAAACTCCACTTTCACCCATAACTAATCAGCATATAGAGATTCCCATATTAATACACATAAATACTCTAACAATCCTAACCATAAGCAGATTATAATACATTTTATTGATTATTTTCTCATCGGCTTTTAAAAGTATATTTTTGAGCAGCAGTTAAATAAGACTTTTCTTTTCAAGGACGCATTACAAGCACAAAAATATCCTGACAGCCAACATCTGGCAAATTTTCTAAAGGGAATGGAACAATGGAAGATACCTCTGAACACAAAGGTTATGATTTAACAAAACTGCACAGTTACCACTCTCCTGTTTGGGGCCTGAATTGTGGATGATATATTCAAGGCATAGTGCTTCCACTATCTTTACAAAATAATGAATCTCATGCAGAAAGAAAAAGTAACCAAAGATGCAGTGATATTTGTGGTAAAATAACAAAAATGTTGTATTAATTCAAATTACCATCACAGTCTGCAAATATGATGAGGGGGCTCTTTCCTCCAAGTTCCAGACTCACTCTCTTCAAGTTGCTTTCTGCTGCGGCAACCAAAATCTTTCTGCCAGTCTACAGTGAGAAAACGGACCAAATTTCAAACAGTAGACCAAATTTCAAACAGTCTCCAAAAAAAGCTAAATTACTTATTTATGGTTTGTTCCTGACAGCCCTTTTTTTTTTGTTAAATCTGCTCAACTGCACCAATTTAAGCTACCAACTAGGATTATCAACTACATTGATCCAAATTTTGAAATAAAATCATTAGCAGTTCCACAAAGCACACTTACTGAACTGCAGTACTTAGAGATTTACTTTGAATTTACCTTCAGAGATTTCTCTGGTACCCATTTTTTAAAAACTGGATGGACCCCAGGGCCCTTTTGGTGTGATGGTACCAAATGAAAAAAAAAAATCATACTACTGGGACTTGAACCCAGTACCACCAGATTAGTAAACCAAGCACCTAACTGCTCAGTCAATGAGGCCACCAATTTAATGATAATAAATTGAATCATTTTCTGCAGCATTCAGGTAGCTAATTCTGAGGCATGTGGTTCTACAACATCTAAAATAATAACTTTCTAGCCATCTGAGGCCCAGAACGAACTGTGTACACATCAGATAAAACTTGAAGTAGTTCGGATCACCAGGAAAAACTTAACTAAAATGAATTCAAGATTAATGTTTACAAGTGTAAAAAAATTTGTTAAAAACATTAATTAGGGTCAGCTGTAGATGGCAAGATTTATTTATCCAGTGCCACACCAACAGGCACTGGCAGTCAGTCTTTCCCACAATTCTCTATTCCGAGTGTTAGTTATGAGGTGAACTGGTGTTCTTCTCCATGCCGCTTCATCAGTCCATCTATCATCTTCTCACTTTGTCTGCCTTGGTCTATTTTGCCCTCTATCATGCCTGTCATTATCAAATAGTCCTATCCACTGCTCCCATGACGTGTCCTGTGAATCCGGATTGTCTCTTCCTGAATTTTGTTATTACTTGTCTCTCTTCTCCTGCCACTTTCAGGACCTCTTTGATCTCTTACTGATGCTAGATTTTTACTGAAAAGATATGGCATTTAATTTTTGCTTCAATCTGTTAGCTTTGTTTCTTTTAAATGTGAAGCAGTATCACTGGAATCTACAAAATAATCATCAATTTTATGGATGTAATGTTGAGAGTTCTACAACAACAAAAGAAGCTGTGGAGGGGGACAGATAGAAGCACAAAAATTAGGTTTTAAGGACATATATTTTTCCCATCACAACATGTGTCTGCGATATCTGACCACTTAAAAAAAAAAAACAGCTGAGAAACACATCAGTGGCTTTGAATGTAAATGCTATAGAAGAATTCTTCAAATATCATGGACACAAAAAAGAACAAATAATCTCATATACAAGAATTTAATATTGAAGAAGGTTGGCTAGTAAAAAAGGATAAAAAGAGAAAGCTTAATTATTTCAGACATGCTAAATGCCATGAGAGTTTGGGGAAGAGAGTACTGGAAGAGTACAAATGAGAAAAAGAAAGAGAGGAAGACCAAGGTGAAGATGACAACAAGACATTGTTAATGATATGCAAATGGATGCATCAACAGCAGGACATCTTACTTACAACCAAGAGGCCTTTAGGAGAGCTAACAGGGAGACAAAGTTCTGCAGGGGACATGTTAATGAATGAATGAATGAATGTTGAGAGAAGGGCAATTTTTTTGTAATGATATATTACCAAATTTTGTATGCAAAGCACTGAATAGCAGAACAAGACTAGTATGCAGATCTATCAATTAGAAGAAAAACTATTATTTTTTTCTACATGGATGAAATGACGGTTGCTAAAAGTGATTTTTAATAACCGGTGATGGATTATGGTGTACTGTGCTGGTTTACAAAATGTAGTGAAATTAAAGAAGACAGGAAAAGAGACGAAAAAAATTTCGTTTTCAACTTTGATAAGTTAGGGCATTTAACACATGAGAAAGTTTTGTTTTTACTGATTACTTTACCTTTTCTGTTTGCACTGATGTTTTTTAATTAGAAGCAAACCCAAAATTAAGTTAGACCATCAAGTGGTTGAAAATGTAAATAAATTTGAATATCTAATGAAATGGCGACAGCACATTTGAAATCAAAAGAAGACTAGCAGCTGCATCACACAAACTAGCACAAATGAAGAATATGTGGCAAGGTACCAACAAGAAAACAAAGTTGTGTTTACTAAGAGCTTACATATTCCCAGTGGCAACATACGGATCTGAAACATGGACACTTAACAAATCACTATAAAAAGAGAATAACAGCATTTGAACTGAAATGTTACACAAGGCCACTTAAAATAAGTGGATAGAACAAAAATCAAATAAAGAGATACTAATGGGGTTAGGTGTCGCAGAAAACTGATTTGTTACTCTTAACACCATAAAAATTAGAAGGCTGAGATACTTCGGCCACATCAAGAGACACAGTAGCTTGGAGAAGTTTCTTTTTGTACTTCTTCTCTAATATTCCTTTAAAAAAAAAAAAAAAGCTACACCATACACATTCATTCATCTTCATTTTTTTTTTAACAAGAAAAAAGTCATGATATGTTGCACGTGATACTCCGTTTAACTCACCACAGTTGACCCAGTCATAGCAACCTTGTCAATATCCATATGACTGGCAATTGCTGCTCCGGCTGTGTTGCCATATCCAGGAACAATGTTCACTACACCAGGTGGGAATCCAGCCTGCAGAAGAGATTCACAGCACTGAACATTTGATCACTTGCTTGTCTTGCTACTGGTTTCCTTTTCTCCAAATTTTGTGAGGATGTAGTAACGCAACGGATAAAATAACTATTCATCTATACCTTGTATACCCTGCCATTTCTCAAGGGATGGCGGTTTGGGTGGGTGGGTGGGTGAGTGAGTGAGTGAGTGAGTGAGTGAGTGAGTGAGAGAGATTAAATTTTAATCACCAGGATTCATAACTTTACCTACAAAACTGCCAGTCATGGCTATTTGTTTTACTATTCCACAATGCAAATTTTCTTCAAAATAGCAACATTGCCACCTAAGATAATTTTAAAAAATCATACGTATTCCCAAACATGCAATGATCAAACATGAGAATACAGGACAATATGGGACACGTATTTTAAATTAGGGGACATTTAGTCATCCCAACCAAATTAATATGATGCCCAGGACAAATCCTTAAAACGTAAGACTGTCCTGTAGAGTGTAGGGTGGTCGGTCACTTTAGTTCATTATCTTTCTAGTTTTTTGTTTATGGTGATAAACTGTTCTCAAGATTCATCTGAGCTCATCATTTTCTGGCCATGCTTCTCGTGCTGAATGACAACGGAATTAACTCATTAAAAAGTGCAGCATTTTAAAAATGTTTTGATACTAACTAACAGCACAGATCTTTAACATCTTTAAAAAAAAACATAAAGATCAAGAAAATGAAATACCTTTGGCTATATTAAAAGACATGACAACATAGTTAAGACCACACTAGAAGGAAAGATGGAAGGAAAAGGAGTGAGAAGCAGACAGAGGTGTAGATGGGAAGATAAAGCATACAAGAATGGACAGGACAGTCTGGCTGAGTGCATCATCAAAGTGAAGGAATGTGGAAACTGGGGATTCAATACAACCAACCTTCGTTCTGAAGATGGCACATGATGATGATGATGATGAACAGCATAGAAAATAAAATCTAGATGCTATACTTGCCTCTCTAAACAGCTGAGCAGTGTAAAGAGCTGTCAGGGGGGTGAACTCTGAAGGCTTCAGCACTACTGTGTTTCCACAAGCCACAGCAGGACCAATCTTCCATGACAACATCAGGAGTGGATAGTTCCACTGCAGTTTAGATGGGAAAAAAATAGTTTAAATGGTTATCTAACTTAGAATTCTTTTCACTGATTTATAATTTCAGCCTCTGCTTCAAAACAGTGGTGATGTGAACAACTAAAGGAAAAAAAAACACATAAAAATGATGATGAAGAGGATGCTACTAAACTGGTTGAAGAAAAGAATGAGATACTTGAAGCTAATGCTCATTTTTAGTTTCAAATTACCTTACAAAAGTGTCATATCTAGTAAAAGTGAAAACTGGCCATGTGCAAAACACAATTGACTAGATTCCTGCTGGCTTTAGTATATCACATTTCTTCACTTCACAGGGTGACAAAGTGCAAAAAATTTAATTAACTACATTATTCTCATCCACCTCTTAACAGTTGTTGACTACAGGCTGGTTTCATCTAAAGTTCAAAGAAAGATTAGTGTTTACTAATTTTGAATAATTTTATTATTCTGTTTTATTTGTAACACCTGTTTTCCCATTTACTCTCTTCAGTTTTATTGTTCTTGTTTGTGGAAGGCTAAAGCTGAAATATTACACTGTTATCTTGATATGTTATAAAAAATATCATTTTCAAATACTTACAGGAATAATCTGGCCACACACTCCAACAGGTTCATGTCGAGTATAGGTGAAGTAGCTTCCATCTGTAAAATACCAAGGTTTAATTTGAGAATGATCTTGTAAAGGATTAGAAATTAAGAAGTAGTAACACTGAATCTTATACCCCAAACAAGTTACATTTTAAAATACAGCATACTACAACTCAGCACAACAAAATCATGTATGAGAAGTAGGAAATGATGCAAACCAATTCAGTTCAATAATTTTGTTTAGAAAGAAAAAAATCATATCACTCTATATCATAATCACACAAGAAATAAAATAAAACTTAGTTCAATTTTTTTTAAATTTTCACTTCACATGAAAACCAACATATACATCAAACAAATCACTGAATCTGTAATATCTACAGCAGTAACCAGGGCTGAAAGTCACAGAGTCAGATGCAAGTTTATCACTTTTGTGAAATCACAGTTGATAGAAATGTACTGTGTATGAAGAAATTGAACAGGAGAAAAAAACACAGAAGGCTTAAAGTCAGTCAGTTCTAGGTATGGTCTGGATTGGTCAGTAGAAAAGTACCATCTGAGTTATAGCTGGAGCTGGAGTCAAGCAGTAGAAAAACACATAAACTGGAACAACAATCAAAGTTTGGTGTACATCTCTGCAGTCTTGGCTGTAACATTAATAAACAACACATAAATGTCATTTTCTTATTTTATTTTATTATTTGAGGGGGGGAGATTGTTAAATATTCTTTCATACTATCATCCCTGGCATTGTTTGCTTTTATTTCTTTCATTAATATTAATAATTTCATTCAATCAACTAGTCTAAGTGAATGTAAATATGTAACTCATCATCCTTGAATGAAGTCTATTTACTCGTGGTCGTTTTTCAAATTATTTCCTCATTACCATGAAGCCTTTCAAAAAACTCTATTACCCCATCAACATTGAAAGATACATGATGAAGAAAACAAGACAAGACATGAAAAGATAAGAAAGGACAATTTACTTACTGGAGTTATAATTATTTGGACTAATCCTAAGAAACACCTACCTACTGGAATAGTTTTCCCACAGATTTTGTCAGCCCATCCAGAAAAATACCTAAAAACAGCGATAGATGCAGCAACATCTTCTCTTGCATCAGCTATTGGTTTTCCATTGTCAAGGGTCTCCAGGGCCTAGGGAAAAAATCATTTATTATAAACAAAATGCAACAAATGGCACCTAAAGCATTAATGTTCTTACTTCGTGCTACTAGCAACATATAATGTCAGTCTGCAATAGCTGCTGATGAGTTTTCATATATATATATTATCCCTTGGATTGCATACAGAGAGTGCATGCTTCATGGCATGTTTTTCAGCGGAGAATAAAACACACAGGATCTTCTGACTTTTCTTGTCTTGTAGGTTTGCATCTTTAGACATTCTATTAAGATAATGAAAAAGTTGTAAGTGTACCATGACATGGTCAGCAGTAAGATAAGAGTTAATCTCTTGACCATTACAAGATTTCACCATGGGCAAATCTCCTTCTTTATTAGAATAGGTTATCCTGTATCAGTGTTTCTTAAGTTATGTGCCAGGTCTACTTCTCATATCACTATGTTGAATGAATCTAAGATTTCATTTCAAATTCTGCTTTTCCAAACTTATATTTTAAGTAGGCTTAAAAAAAAAATTCAGCATTCAAATTTTTAAGTAATGCTAAATTTGGAATCATGTTACCAGCGTAGAGTTAACAGATTTCTACAAAATTCTGCACCCATTGCACAGCTTCTACTTCTTCAAATCCAGTTCTTCTAGCCAGTTCTGGCAAACGAATCTACATAAGTTAGGCACTACTGCATTTTATATTCTGATGTTTGGAAAGCTATTTAAGAATTAACATAGGTGACCTAGCAGGCTGCAGTAAAATAAAACACAATGCTGGTGACTTGACTGGGTCAGGTTCACTGTTTATTACTTGTTACAGGCTGCTAACAAAGCATTAAGATTATACATTTGTTCTAAAGATTATCTACACCAAGAGTGGCCAATCTTTTTGACAGTGTGTACCAAAACTGACTAAACTTTCCTTAACCCCATCCCTCATATGCCACTAAGAACTTTACTGTGTGTTTTGAATTGTGAAGCTTTCAGATTTTCATGAGGCCCCCCCCCCACAAAAAAAAGTTGTTTGCATGCTACTTTTGGCAAGCATGCTGTGGGTTCATTACTGCTGACCTACTGTATCTATTATATTTCCTTCTTCGTACATAAAGATTTCTAAATTTATACAGCATTCATATGAACTCACCGCTAAATATTCCAAGTCACGTTCCAGGAGGGATACAAGTTTAGATATTAATATCCCTCTCTTGGATGCATCCAGAGTTCTCCATGATGAGCCCAGCTTGAAAGCTTCTCTGGCTGCAGCCACGGCTAAGTCCACATCTTCCTGTGAAAACAGGAAGTTTATAATGTTGCAGTGCTGTTGCTGAATTGTTTATGCCAAGTTGTAGGTGGTGTTGGTGAGTGACTCATAAAATTACAACAATGGATGTTGCAACAGCAGACACCAAATGAAATAAAAATAATTGTCATAACATCTTTACTTACAACACTTGTTGTAAAGTACTTAAACAATAACCATGATGACATACAGCATATAAAATTCATACTATAAAAATCACACATCTCTCTCTCTCTCATTCTGAACCTTAAGTGCCCAGGGCACATGGGGCTTCCGCAAGGGTTTTTCACAAATGCCTGTCCTTTGTCTTTTTTCCGCTCTTGCCCAGGTGAGCCCTCTATTGCTCAACATCCTCTCTGTTGTTCTTCTCCATGTCAAAATCACATATAGGTTCATTAAATTTAATAGAAACTCTGTAAAGCTACACAAAATCTAGCCTCTGTAGAATTTTGTTTCTATAATATAGTCTTCTTCTTATATCTTGTATCCTTCCCGTGCCGTTAAACGTCATGTAGGGCTCGCAAAGTAGTTCGCCAATTTTTCCTGTCTTCGGCGAGTCTTTCAACCTCATCAAGGGATTTTATGCCTGTTAATTTGGCCTTTCTTAACAATGACCTCTTCAGAGTTTCACGCGGTCTGCCTCTTTTCTTAGGCCTGTTGTGCTCCACTTGATAGCTTGTTTTGGGATTCTCTGATCATTTCTTCTCATCAAGTGACCAACATATATCCATCTCCTTTTCCTGATCACCCATGAGACTAGTTGTTGTACAGTCATCTGTCTTATCTCTACATTATTCTTAAATTCATTCCACTTGATGTCGAGTATTTTCCTTAGGCATTTGTTTTCAAAAGAGTCTAATTTCTTTTCTATTTCTTTAGTTGTTTTCCAGCTTTCACATGCATAAATAAGGGTGGATATTACATTTGAATTGAATAGTCTTAACTTGGTTTTTGTACTTATAACTTGTGAATTCCATATGTTCTCAAGATTCTTGAAGATAGATGCTGCTTTTGCAATTCTGATTCTAACTTACTTTCTATTGTCACCATCCTGGTCCATGTAGCTGCCAAGGTATGCAAATTGATTGACTTCTTCAATATCTGTCCCTCCTATGTGTATTTTTCCATTTTGATTAAGCGGAATTTTCATTATTTTTGTTTTGTCCTTGTTAATTTCAAGTCCTATTTTGCTAGCCAGTGAAGACAGGCTGTCTGTTTTTTCTTGCATGGAATTCACATTGTTACTGATAAGAGTTATGTCATCAGCAAAATCAAGATCTTCTAGTTGGGTCCCATGTACCCAGTCAATACCTGTGTCGCCTGTGCAGCATTTTTTCATTATGAAGTAAATGACATAATTCATGTCTGTCCTGTCTCAATTCAAGTGCACACAGATTGTCATATATATGACATAACTTTCTTGATATATAACTGGAATAATTATGTACCGACCAGTGTTATACCCCTGGTATAATTATGACCCAGGTGAATAGTTTTTTTTTAAATGGACAGAAATTTTTCTCTATTTTCCTGCTATCAGACTAGGTTTAGTTCCATACACATGTGATATGTGATATGTGATATGCATTTTGTGTGAGTATCTTGTTTTCACAGATGAACAATCACTGGATTGAGCCAATATTATCAGTACATTTAAATGCTGAAGCCAGAGACATTAGACCAGTGCAGCCTAGTTTTGGCAACCTCCTCTCAGCCGGTGGATTTCATATCCAAACCACATCGAGGTTCCGTTGAGGAAAGTCCAACTCAAAGCTCTCTGGTGCAACAAAAACCAGTGTCACGCAATTCTACTTGTGGACCCTCCGAGAATATAGGCCCAAGCTCCGCAATGCTCTGAGCCTCCATCCTAAATGAGATTTATCTTGAAGATCACAGGAGTAAATTCAGTAGCAGCACGGGGTGATCTTGGTGGTAGAAGTGTACAAAGAAGAAGAAGATCACCACACTTAGAGAGTTGGGCAGAGTGGAGGACTTTGAGAGAAGCAAATCTACACTGCTGCATAGACTGGGAGAGCTGGGAGTACAGATTGGAATGGCCAGGAATGAAAGGTACATGGAGCCAAAGGAGGACTTGTAAACCAGAGAGGACTTGTTGATGGATATATTGGGGAAGGGGGAGCTGAGCACCTAAGGAGATTTCCGGAGTGCAATGATGATGATCCAAACCATGAACCATCTTGTTTTCTTTAATACACCAGCAGTCATGTGTACAGGGTGTATCAGGATGTGCTTCACATTATGGATATGTATTTGCCATTTTCAGAGGCTGAAATATGTCATGTACCCCATTTTTACTGCTTTGTTGTCAAAGCTTTACTGCAGTGACCTTTTATGGAAATTTATATAGTTAGTTCTATATACTCACTAACAAAAACTGTTTGTGTGTTACATTTTTGCAGCTCGGAGGTTGGAAGTGACAAGCCTGGATTAGAAGGAACTTAACAGCTTTTACTTTGGAAAGCAAGTCTAAATCACTACGTTACTTTCATGTTCATATGAATTTTCAACAAATCCTGACCACAAAATGCCACAGACCAACCTTCTCTGCAGCTTGCACCTCACAGATCACCTCTTCTGTTGATGGGTTGATCACTGGAATAGTTCCTTTATTCTTGGCATCAACAAACTCATTGTTAATAAACAGCTGAAATAATGAATACATTATTATGACAAGATGAATATAGTAACAGAGAGGAAGAATGTCCCACACCTGCATGGGCAAAGATAGTAGGGTTTGATTACAGCATGTAGCGGAATATAAAGAGAAATATCAGATCCACCGAACAAGCAATAAGGAATGTTGGTAAATTGTGGACATGAATGTTTAAATAACATCTTTAGTCTTGTGAAGCAGTTATACTTCTTCTTCTTCTTCTTCCTTTTCTTCTTCTTCTTCTTTTCCTTCTTCCTCTCTTCTTTTCCTTCTTCCTCTCTTCTTTTCTCCTCCTCCTCCTTTTTCCTCTTCTTCTTCTCCTCCTCCTTCATCATCATCATCATCATATTATTATTATTATTCTCCTCCTCCCTACCATCTTCTTCTTCTTCCACTCCTCCTCCGCCTCATCTTCTTCTTCTTCCTCCTCTCCTCCTCCTTCTTCTTCTTCTTCTTCTTCTTCTTCTTCTTCTTCTGTGTTGCATGGTTCTGGTCTCAGACATTTATATTTATTATCCAGATAAATTATGATGTCTTCATACAAAGAAACAAATCACAGATCTCAGGGAGTTACAACTAAGAAGGGTCCACTCTCTCAGAGCTTCAGAAGTTTAAAAGGCTGAAATGCTTGTCTGAAGGTGAGAAGGGTGTTGTTATATCTCTGATGACCTGAGGAGTTACATTATTATTTTACTTTCTGCAACAAAGAGTGTCTTGTCCCAATATGAAAGTATTATAACAACCAAACACATATGAAAAACTGTCACAGAGTGCAAAATTACATTCACAAAAAAAAAAGGCTGAAATATGTAACATGAAAACTGTATCAACCTGACCTCCATGTAGCAGCTTAGCACAACAAAACAAAAACAACACACAAAAAAAACATGTATTGACACACAGTCAAAATATATAACATGAAATGACCCAGTTTCATGTGAGAATCAAGACCCAAAATGACACTGTGGTCAAGAAGGAAGATGTTTATGGTTCAGAGTGTTGTGACAGTTGCAGTTAAACACGCAATTTGTTCTCCATCTGATTCCACAGCATGTTGGTTGCCAGCAACTCTGCTAGTGTGAGACTAAGAAATATAAGCAGTACTCAATAAAACAGCTTTTCTTGTTTTGTTTTTTTTATCTATAGAGATATATGTATGTTGATCTGTTCTTATGCCACGTGATGATGATGAATGATGATCTCAAGACTGATATATTATTTGCATTTATCAGCCACATTATAAGTTACGTGCAAGCAGCAAAGTGAATGAATTTTCAAAGGGTTAAGAAATGGGCATGCAAGCCCATCTGATGCTCTGCCCTTGCCATACAGTTTTCACTCTGTCACAGACATTCAGTATTAGTTTCTGAACATAATAAGTATGAAGAAAAATTGCCCATACACTCCACAATCTTATTTATCTTATTTATGCACTAAACTTATATCACATCCTCACTTTTGTTATAAACAAACAGTACAATCTAAAGCAGTATAAGAACTACAACAACAGAGCCAGTCTTTAAACAAATTAGACTCAGGCATGTGTACTGTTGGGCATCTGAGTGGTGATGTGGTTAGTACACTAGTCTCTCATGGAGAAGGTCAGGGATTTGAATCCAGCCAGAAGCACCCCAGTCACCCAGCTGTAGAAATGGGTTCCTGACTTCTGGGATTGGAGAAGGAAAGGTGGCCAGGCGTGATGCTGACACATCACCCTCTAGTGTGCTGACAGGTCAAGAGAAATATCAGATCCACCGAACAAGCAATAAGGAATGTTGGTAAATTGTGGACATGAATGTTTAAATAACATCTTTAGTCTTGTGAAGCAGTTATACTTCTTCTTCTTCTTCTTCTTCCTTTTCTTCTTCTTCTTCATCTTCTTCTTTTCCTTCTTCCTCTCTTCTTTTCCTTCTTCCTCTCTTCTTTTCTCCTCCTCTTCCTTTTTCCTCTTCTTCTTCTCCTCCTCCTTCATCATCATCATCATCATATTATTATTATTATTATTATTATTATTCTCCTCCTCCCTACCATCTTCTTCTTCTTCCACTCCTCCTCCTCCTCCTCCGCCTCATCTTCTTCTTCTTCCTCCTCTCCTCTTCCTTCTTCTTCTTCTTCTTCTTCTGTGTTGCATGGTTCTGGTCTCGGACATTTATATTTATTATCCAGATAAATTATGATGTCTTCATACAAAGAAACAAATCACAGATCTCAGGGAGTTACAACTAAGAAGGGTCCACTCTCTCAGAGCTTCAGAAGTTTAAAAGGCTGAAATGCTTGTCTGAAGGTGAGAAGGGTGTTGTTATATCTCTGATGACCTGAGGAGTTACATTATTATTTTACTTTCTGCAACAAAGAGTGTCTTGTCCCAATATGAAAGTATTATAACAACCAAACACATTTGAAAAACTGTCACAGAGTGCAAAATTACATTCACAAAAAAAAAAAAGGCTGAAATATGTAACATGAAAACTGTATCAACCTGACCTCCATGTAGCAGCTTAGCACAACAAAACAAAAACAACACACAAAAAAAACATGTATTGACACACAGTCAAAATATATAACATGAAATGACCCAGTTTCATGTGAGAATCAAGACCCAAAATGACACTGTGGTCAAGAAGGAAGATGTTTATGGTTCAGAGTGTTGTGACAGTTGCAGTTAAACACGCAATTTGTTCTCCATCTGATTCCACAGCATGTTGGTTGCCAGCAACTCTGCTAGTGTGAGACTAAGAAATATAAGCAGTACTCAATAAAACAGCTTTTCTTGTTTTGTTTTTTTTATCTATAGAGATATATGTATGTTGATCTGTTCTTATGCCACGTGATGATGATGAATGATGATCTCAAGACTGATATATTATTTGCATTTATCAGCCACATTATAAGTTACGTACAAGCTTCAAAGTGAAAGAATTTTCAAAGGGTTAAGAAATGGGCATGCAAGCCCATCTGATGCTCTGCCCTTGCCATACAGTTTTCACTCTGTCACAGACATTCAGTATTAGTTTCTGAACATAATAAGTATGAAGAAAAATTGCCCATACACTCCACAATCTTATTTATCTTATTTATGCACTAAACTTATATCACATCCTCACTTTTGTTATAAACAAACAGTACAATCTAAAGCAGTATAAGAACTACAACAACAGAGCCATCTTTAAACAAATTAGACTCAGGCATGTGTACTGTTGGGCATCTGTGTGGTGATGTGGTTAGTACACTAGTCTCTCATGGAGAAGGTCAGGGATTTGAATCCAGCCAGAAGCACCCCAGTCACCCAGCTGTAGAAATGGGTTCCTGACTTCTGGGATTGGAGAAGGAAAGGTGGCCAGGCGTGATGCTGACAACATCACCCTCTAGTGTGCTGACAGGTCAAGGAAAATATGGGCCTCTAAGGCATGACAGAGTAACCTTTACTTTTTATATTTATTAGTATAATCTAATTTAGACTTCGACAATACATATACTTTTTATATAAACAAATACATACAGATATGTACACATATTAATACATATATACACATACATATTAGGGAGACATATAGCCTCAAAAAGATATTGACAGTGTTTGAAGTTATAAGAAGGAATATTGCTTATGAGTTTTATGTGAGCTTGTATGGTAATAGCGATTAGTGTACTAGTCTCTTATTATGAAGTCAAGAGTTCAAATCTGATTAGAAATGTACCAGTCACTTAGCTGCAGAAATGAGCTCCTGGCTTCTTCTGGAGTTGAGGAAAGAAAGGCAGCAAAACATACTTCTGATCACATCACCCTCTTGTGTGGTGCCAGGACAAGGAAAATATGGGGACTAACATCACATCCCCTAGGTGTCTCCATGGCTTAAAAGGCAACCTTTATCTTACACCATAAATTACAGAAAAGTTCTGTAAAATCTCCATAAAACTAATCAGTCAGTGTATATACATAAATAGCTCTCAGTATTCTCACAATGACTTTCACAGAGACAGCAGAGTTATTTGGGCCAGCAAATCAAACCAGGACTAGCAAATCAAACCAGGGCTAGCAAATTAAACCAGGGCTAGCAAATCAAACTAGGGCTAGCAAACCAAACTAGGGCTAGCAAATTAAACCAGGGCTAGCAAATCAAACCAGGACTAGCAAATCAAACCAGGGCTAGCAAATCAAACCAGGGCTAGCAAACCAAACTAGGTCTAGCAAATCAAACCAGGGCTAGCAAATCAAACCAGGGCTAGCAAATCAAACCAGGGCTAGCAAATCAAACCAGGGCTAGCAAATCAAACCAGGGCTAGCAAATCAAACCAGGGCTAGCAAATTAAACCAGGGCTAGCAAATCAAACCAGGGCTAGCAAATCAAACCAGGGCTAGCAAATTAAACCAGAGCTAGCAAATCAAACTGGGGCTAGCAAATTAAACCAGAGCTAGCAAATCAAATCATGGCTAGCAAATTGAACCAGGGCTAGCAAAGTGAACCAGGCTAGCAAATCAAACAGGGCTAGCAAAGTGAACCAGGGCTAGCAAATCAAACCAGGGCTAGCAAAGTGAACCAGGCCTAGCAAATCAAATCAGGGCTAGCAAAGCGAACCAGGGCTAGCAAATCGAACCAGGGCTAGCAAAGTGAACCAGGCTAGCAAATCAACCCAAGGCTAGCAAAGTGAACCAGGCTAGCAAATCAACCCAGGGCTAGCAAATTGAACCAGTTCTAGCAAATCAAACCAGGGCTAGCAAATCAAACCAGAGCTAGCAAATCGAACCCGGGCTAGCAAAGTGAACCAGGGCTAACAAATCAAATCAGGGCTAGCAAAGTGAACCGAGGCTACCAAATCAACCCAGGGCCAGCAAAGTGAACCAGGGCTAGCAAAGTAAACCAGGGCTAGCAAATCAACCAAGGGCCAGCAAAGTGAACCAGGCTAGCAAATCAACCCAGGGCTAGCAAATCAACCCAGGGCCAGCAAAATGAACCAGGGCTAGCAAAGTGAACCAAGACTACCAAATCAACCCAGGGCCAGCAAAGTGAACCAGAGCTAGCAAAGTGAACCAGGGCTAGCAAAGTGAACCAGGCTAGCAAACCAACCCAGGGCCAGCAAAGTGAACCAGGGCTAGCAAATCAACCCAGGGCCAGCAAAGTGAACCAGGCTAGCAAATCAAACCAGGGCTAGCAAATAAAACCAGGGCTAGCAAATTGAACCAGGCCTAGCAAATCAAATCAGGGCTAGCAAATCAAACCAGGGCTAGTAAATAAAACCAGGGCTAGCAAAGCGAACTAGGGCTAGAAAATCAACCCAGGGCCAGCAAAGTGAACCAGGCTAGCAAATCAACCCAGGGCTAGCAAAGTGAACCAGGGCTAGCAAATTAAACCAGGACTAGCAAACCAAACTAGGGCTAGCAAATCAAACCAGGGCTAGCAAATCAAACCAGGGCTAGCAAATTAAACCAGGCTAGCAAATCAAATCATGGCTAGCAAATCAAACCAGGGCTAGCAAATTAAACCAGGGCTAGCAAATCAAACCAGGGCTAGCAAATTAAACCAGGCTAGCAAATCAAACCAGGGCTAGCAAATCAAACCAGGGCTAGCAAAGTGAACCAGGGCTAGCAAATCAAACCAGGGCTAGCAAATCAAACCAGGGCTAGCAAATGAACCAGGGCCAGCAAAGTGAACCAGGCTAGCAAATCAAACCAGGGCTAGCAAAGTGAACCAGGGCTAGCAAATCAAACCAGGGCTAGCAAATTGAACCAGGGCTAGCAAAGTGAACCAAGGCTAGCAAATCAAACCAGGGCTAGCAAATTGAACCAGGGCTAGCAAAGTGAACCAAGGCTAGCAAATCAAACCAGGGCTAGCAAAGCGAACCCGGGCTAGCAAATCAACCCAAGTCTAGTAAAGTGAACCAGGGTTAGCAAATCAACCCAAGGCTAGCAAATCAAACCAGGGCCAGCAAAGTGAAATAGGCTAGCAAATCAAATCAGCGCTAGCAAAGTGAACCAGGCTAGCAAATCAAATCAGGGCTAGCAAATCAAATCAGGGCTAGCAAAGTGAACCAGGGCTAGCAAATTAAACCAGGCTAGCAAATCAAATCAGGGCTAGCAAAGTGAACCAGGGCTAGCAAATTAAACCAGGCTAGCAAAGTGAACCAGGGCTAGCAAATCAAATCAGGGCTAGCAAATCAAACCAGGGCTAGCAAAGTGAACCAGGGCTAGCAAATCAAACTAGGGCTAGCAAATCAACCCAGGGCTAGCAAATTAAACCAGGGCTAGCAAAGTGAACCAAGGCTAGCAAATCAACCCAGGGCTAGCAAATCAAACTAGAACAAAAACCTACCCTGGTTTCTCATAAAGCTGCTGAAAAGTGATATTGTATTACTTGACCTGGGTGGTGTGGTTAGGACTGACGTGGGGGAGCTTGGGAAAAAAACTATTTTTTTTTTATGTGCACAGGGAGTCAATGTAACTCCAGTCCCCATCAGACTCGTAACCGTTTTTCATGATCTTCATGGCAATGAATATAAAAATCTCTTGTTACAAGTCATAAACATGTCCCGCAGCAACAACTGGTGACCCTGAACTATATATAGCACAGATTGCTCTTGACTTATATGACTGAGATATACTCAGATGAATCTGCGGCAAGACAGTCTAGTCCTGATGTAAATATTTTGTACTATGGTTAAAAAAAAAGGTAAAGGTAACCCTGTCATGCCTTAGAGGCACGTAGGGATATGGTGTTAGTGCCCATATGTACTATGGTACTGTATAATAATACACAAAAACGTGTTCAGCTCATTTTTGTGTGTGTTCAAGATGCAATTAGAGCATTATCTTATAGACACCTGTTTAAGTGTCTAACAATAAAAACAGCTGCTAGGCATTACAACAGTAGTGTAGATCTTTTTAAAAAAATACATACGTTAAGTTTTACAAGTCCGCTAAGATTTACAATACAGTAACTTTATTTATTCATGTGTTACAGTTACTACCGCTACAAGTAGCGACTGCGCATATTGTAGCAGGCAGAATATGGCTGCATGAGTCGGTACTGATGGATAGCAGTAAGCATGACTGTCTTATGGTCTTAAGCCTGTTGGTCAGGTTTAAAATTATTTAAGCTTATGGGAATTTCATAGTAAATCGAATGGGCATTACCGTATTTCCTTGATTATATAGTCTGAAATAGTCGCCTGCCTCAAATTAAATGTCAGAGAGAGGAACTGGAGTCATGTTATATTTTCAATAAAAACATGCCTCAAATAAATGCCAGAGGTCAGTAAATCACCTCTGTCTTTCTATGGAAAGATGTACTGGTATAGGGCAGTACCGATGCTGCAGAACCATAACTGGCATTTAGCATATGAGCACCTGCGATGAATAGGCGCAGCCCTGTAATAAATGCAGTCTGACGCCAGGTCAGTACATCATCTCTGTCTTTCTATGGAAAGACATTACATCACAGTCTAATACCGATGCTGCAGTATCATAATTAGCATTTTGTGTAAAACACTGGTCGCCTCCAGTAAATGCTGAATCACAACAATTTTGTGAATAAACGCCGGGGGGGGGGGGGCATTTATTCAAGGAAATACGGTATATACAGAAAAGCTATTTAATATTGACTTTGTAAATGTCTAATGTTGATAAAACATCGTCTTCTTACTCCCCACTCCCCTCTTGAGTACCAGACTCATAAAGAAGACAATAATAACCAAAGACAACTGTTGTCTTTATTGTTTGTGTCTTGTAGCACGAGCGAAATTTCTCCATTTTGTTTATATTCTGTCCTCTGATGTTCAACGTATTTATCAGTTTATCTCAGTGGGTCTTCCCCCAACCCCCTTCTTGCTCTTAAAGCAAATACTCAATGATTCTGAACATTAATGTTTTACTGTTCCCTCCCATGTAATGAATCTATCAGTGATTCTCAAAATGCTGTAACCATTCCTTTTCCCATGTAACAAATCTATCAGTGATTCCTCAAAACTGTTGTAACTGTTCCTTTCCTATGTAATAAACCTGTCAGTTGTTTTGAAACTGTTTTAACTGTTCCATATAACAGATCTATCAGTGGTTCCCAAACAGTTTTAACCGTTCCTTTCCTATGTAACAAATCTATACGGGATTTCCAGCTGTTTTAACGGTTGCCTATGTAACAGATCTATCAGTGATTTCCAACTGTTTTAACTGTTTCCTTATCATGTAATGAATCTGTCACTGGTTGCCAAACTGTTTTAACTGTTCTTTTGCTATGTAACAAATCTGTCAATGATCCCCAAAAAGTTCTTCTTCTTCAGCTCGCTCCCTGGAACAGTGAGCTAGTGTTCTTTGCAGCTGATGCAGTTAAGATGATGGGGTACTGTATCATATCAGCTTGGGAGTGGGTCATGACACCTTTTTTTTCTCTTCAGTCTCTGAGTGCAGCTAAAAAGTAGGGGGAACACAGTACTTCTTTTGCAGACTCCACCACCATGGGGACTATGGCGATCCCTGACCTGTTAACCAGGTCATCCCTGTTACTGCGGGGTACCATTTGAGAGGTTATCTCACGATAGGGTCTTGGTAAGCTATGGTTTTCAACTCTAATGCTAGCATGTCAGTTATAGTTTACTGACTGCCAAAATGGATATCATCATCATCATCATCATCATCAGGTGCTGTGCCGACTGGCGTTGGCTATTATGCTTCTCCAGAGTACACGATCCTTCATACAGGCCATCAGCTCAGTTGGCGATCTCCTCTCACACCATCCCGTCAGACTGTCCAGTATCATTTCTCTTGGTCTTCCTCTGGATCTTATTGCCTCTACTATTTTTCCTGTTATAATATTTTCAATGCCTCCTCTTCTCATTGCACGTCCTATGAAAGTACATTGTCTCTCTCTTATTATTTTTTACAAGATTTTTTTGTCTCTCCAAGTCTTCTTATACATTCTTCATTAGTTATTTTTGCTGTCACTTCTATACAACAAAATAGGTTTAATATAGCATTTTAGGACTCGTTTTCTAACATTCATTGATAAGGATGAGTTGCATAATATGTTTCTCATTCTCTGAAATGCGGTCTTTGCTTGGCCTATTCTGCTCCTAATTTCTGTTCTGCATTTCCCATTTGAAGTTATTACATCTCCAAGGTATTTGAATTTCTGCATTTGCTTTAGAATAGTTCCGTTTAATTTTATACTGCATGTTGGTGGATTCTGTTTCTTAGATATAACCATAGTCTCTGTCTTTTTGATGTTCAAAGTAAAGCCTTTCTGTTCACTTTCTTTGGCGACTTTATCCAAGAAATTTTGCAGGTCTTATTGGTTCTCAGCTATCAGTACTGTTTCGTCAGAATACCGAAAGTGGGATTACAATTTTTATACCTGGTTCTGTGATGATCGTTCTTAGAATATTCTCGCTATACAGAGAAAAAAGATCTGGAGATAGTACACGTCATTGTCGCACTCCTTGTTTTATAGGTTGATATTTTCGAGTTTTATTTTCAACTCGAACTGCTGCTTCTTGCTGCCAGTATAGATGTTTTACAATCCTCAGGTCTTTGCCGTCTATAATGATTTCTTCAAGCATTTTAACAATTTCAGTATGTTTCACCCTGTCGAATGCCTTGGTGTAATCAATGAAGCATAAGTAGAGATCTTTCTGTACTTCTAAAGCTCTTTCTGTTAGTGTTCGCAAATCATAAATGGCGTTGTGTGTTACCTTTCCTTCAACAAATCCGAACTATATGTGTGTGTGTGTGTGTGTGTGTGTGTGTGTGTGTGTGTGCGCGCGCGCAGTCAAAACAGAAGAAGGGATGAATGTATGGTTCCAGATTGAAACAGGGGTGAAACAAGGATGTATACTGTCTCCTTTACTTTTTGTGATTACAATAGGCTTCATAATGAAAAAATGCTGCACAGGTAACACAGGTATTGACTGGGTACATGGGACCCAACTAGAAGATCTTATTTTGCTGATGACATAACTCTTATCAGTAACAATGTGAATTCCATGCAAGAAAAAACAGATAGCTTGTCTTCACTGGCTAGCAAAATAGGACTTGAAATTAACAAAAACAAAACAAAAATAATGAAAATTCCGCTTAATCAAAATGGAAAAATACACACAGAAGGGACAGATATTGAAGAAGTCAGTCAATTTGCATACCTTGGCAGCTACATAGACCAGGATGGTGACACTAGAAAGGAAGTTAGAATCAGAATTGCAAAAGCAGCATCGATCTTCAAGAACCTTCAGAACATATGGAATTCAAAAGTTATAAGCACAAAAACCAAGTTAAGACTATTCAATTCAAATAATATCCACCCTCATTTATGCATGCGAAAGCTGGAAAACAACTAAAGAAATAGACAAGAATTTAGACTCTTTTGAAAACAAATGCCTAAGGAAAATACTCAGCATCAAGTAGAACGAATTTAAAAACAATGCAGAGATAAGACAGATGAGCAAACATCAACCAGTCTCATGGGTGATCAGGAAAAGGAGATGGACATATGTTGGTCACTTGATGAGAAGAAATGATCAGAGAATCCCAAAACAAGCTATAAAGTGGAACACAACAGGCCAAAGAAAAAGAGGCAGACCGCATGAAACTCTGAAGAGGTCACTGTTAAGAGAGGCCAAATTAACAGGCATAAAATCCCTTGATGAGGTTGAAAGACTCGCCGAAGACAGGAAAATTTGGCGAAGTACTTTGCGAGCCCTATGTGACGTTTAACGGCACGGGAAGGATATAATATAATATAATATATATATATATATATATATATACACACACACACACACACACAATAGAAAACAATAGAAAGACATGCCAACGTTAACGATGAGGACAAGTTGGCTGTTATGGATATTGAGACCGTATATTGTTCGCTACACCTGCTGTAATTATTTATGACCCAGGATGACATTTTGAATTAATAATGTGATGTAGAATGTTGAAGACACTTAATGCTTGAAAAGCTAATTTTATTTGTTCTCATAATCTATACAGGAGCTTTGCAAATGGTTGTTTACTTAGCTAATCCAACTTCACAGAACAAACAGGCATGGCTCAAGTACTATCGCCAGTGCACAACATAAACACAGTTAAGTTCTGAGTGAAAGTTATTATGTTGACACTTTTGTTAGTAAAGAATGAAGCGTAACATACTCTGCTCTACTGTGACACCAAACGTGCTACAGAGCTGCATATTATGTCAAGATACCAGATATGTTTGTCCATAGGCTAAAAAAACAGTAATATACAATACAAAACAATAAATACAATACAAAACAATACAATACAGCACAATACAATACAAAATACAATATACAACATACAGTACACAACATACAATATACAACATACATTATACAACGCACGCTCTCTCTCCTTCTCTCTCTCTCTCTCTCTCTCTCTCTCTCACTCACTTTTCTCTGAATCTTAAGTGCCCAGGACACATGGGGCTTCCGCAAGGGTTTTCCACAAATGCCTGTCTTTTGCCTTTTTTCTGCTCTTGCCCAAATGAGCCCTCTATTGCTCAACATCCTCTCTGCTGCTCTTCTCTATGATTCCTTTGATCTGTCCTTACTCTCTATTCCCCTGTGGTGTCCATCTTAGTGCTGTTTTTGGTAGTGAGTTGTCAGTCATCCGCAGCACATGTCCCAACCATCGCCAGCGTCTTTCCTCAGTAATTGCTCCCAGTGGCTTAATCTGTATTTCTGCCAACAAAGATGTTATTTCTTATGGTGTTTGGCGAAAATATTCTTCCAGTTCTTTGTAAACATTTAGTCTGGAAAGAATTCGGCTTGTTTTCTATGGTTTTGGTGATTTTCCAGCACTCACTTCCACGGAGTAGTACATTTAGAACAGTAAGCTTAAATATCCTTATTTTCATCTTCGTGCTTAGTTTTTTAGATTTACATATAGTCTGCAGTATTGCAAAAGCCTAGTTTGGTCTAGTAAATCTAACATACAGTATAAATAAATATACAATATATCATCGCTGTGAATGCTGTATTGCAGTCGATGGAGATTACTTCAGAAGATGGTGGAAGAGATTATTAGGGTTCAGAACTGGCAGTCTCCCACACTATATCGAGACACTGAAACGAAGCAGTTACGAGCCATCAAAATGCTCTTCTTCAAAGCAACGTCATCCCGTGTTATGCTGACCATCTTTTCTAAGCTCAGATACAGGCTGTCAGTTAACCAGGTGTGTGTGTGGGATGGGGGTATGGAGGGTGTACAGTTAAAGTTGCGTACATACACTTGTACACCGCTAATCATATACTAAACCCCAGAAACACAATACACACACTGGGTGTCGCACACCCATGCATAAATCAAGTGTAATTATGGGCTCTTAAGTAGCACTTGGGTTTCTTTATCATGTTTACATGCGTGGCGATAAACGTATGTACGGTTCACCTCCCCCTCCCCCAATGAAATGTTTTCTTCTTAGCCAAATTTTAAAAAAACGGCTGAAGGGTCATGGTCACCAACATTAACTCCGCTTACTTCTGTTCCATGCCGGCAAACTTTTGTATTGTCTCCCAGCTGATAACACAACGACGAAGAAAATGATACCGATCTTATAGAGTCAAAGCAGCACACAACGGCCATAAAGGAAATCACTAGAACAGCAAATATGATACAATGAGATAACGTAACTGACATGCAAGAGTCAGGGTTGGCGAAACATAACTGACCAAGACCCTGTCCCACCATTTTGTTGCTGCTCCTGGTAACGGACCTAGCCTGTCATAGTCCCCATGGTGGTGGAGCCTGCTAAAGAAATATTGCACCCCTCCCCTGGGGTCTTAGGAACTAAAAAAAAAACCCGCTGTAACCCGTTCCCACTCCGACGTGGTACTTTGTTTCGGCATCTTCACAGCATCTGCTGCACGGAACACCAGCTCGCAGCTAGAAGAAAAATAAGGATACAAAACAATTCAGCACAGAACAAAACAATAACAAAACGGAAGTAACGGTGATGTGAAACTATCAAACTAAAAACGGGAAATTCAGTTTTTACCGGTGCCAGAAACATGACGTCCACAGTAAGGAAAAATATCTACTAGAATTGAATCTTTCCACCGAAGTGGTGGAACCTTCAGAAAGGCAAGGTACTGGAGGGGAGGAATTTAAGAAAGGCAAGGTACTGGAGGGGAGGAATTTAAGAAAGGCAAGGTACTGGAGGGGAGGAATTTAAGAAAGGCAAGGTACTGGAGGGGAGGAATTTAAGAAAGGCAAGGTACTGGAGGGGAGGAATTTAAGAAAGGCAAGGTACTGGAGGGGAGGAATTCAAGAAAGGCAAGGTACTGGAGGGGAGGAATTCAAGAAAGGCAAGGTACTGGAGGGGAGGAATTCAAGAAAGGCAAGGTACTGGAGGGGAGGAATTCAAGAAAGGCAAGGTACTGGAGGGGAGGAATTCAAGAAAGGCAAGGTACTGGAGGGGAGGAATTCAAGAAAGGCAAGGTACTGGAGGGGAGGAATTTAAGAAAGGCAAGGTACTGGAGGGGAGGAATTTAAGAAAGGCAAGGTACTGGAGGGGAGGAATTTAAGAAAGGCAAGGTACTGGAGGGGAGGAATTCAAGAAAAGCAAGGTTACGCACCCTCCCCCCACACACACACCCACATACACATTTCCACCAAGCTATTCAACGCTTGAGTTTCTATCTTCACCACTTCGTCAGCTGCGAGATTACTCAAGCTCGCATCTCCACAGTGATAACAAAAGCCGCCCTCTTTGTTTCTGATTACACAACTCGGTTAGATTTCAGCTCCATAAGCAAGTTGGAGGAGCCACTGCAATCAACCTTCCCGGTGAAGTCGGCACAGGATGATGATCCACATTTAAACAGTTTTTCTTCATTTGTTCTTCAGTGGTGATTCGCCATTAGTACTCTTAACGCATGTGTAAGACAACACACTCATGTAACATATTCGTATATACTTTTCAAACTTCCTAGAAAATTTTCTCATTTTCTTTCTTCCTGCTGGCTTTTTAATTCCTCTCTTCTGCTTTTTTTTCATAATCACGGCGTGACAATGATGAGAAAAGCCGCCAAAACTTATTATCAAGTAAAAGTGTGCAGATGTAAATTAAATAAGTAATAAAGAAACTACGTATTAATCAACAAACGATTCCGGAATGCATTACTGACAACAAAAACCATGCCAGGAGCCGACTGCAATAGTGACCATGACCCACTCTGTTGAAAAATTAAAATAAAGCTAAAGAAAGCATGCAGAAAAGTGAGAAACATCAAACTGAACCAGAACTCCTTAAAAATGACCAAGAACTGAGAGAACAATACAAAGTTATTATAACAAATAGATACAATGCAATAGCAAAGATAAATAGCATAGATGAACAATGGGGAATATTAAGAGATTCTATTCACCAAACTGTTAAGGAGATAATACCACCGAAAAAAGAAGCCCTTAAAAATAAATGGATGACAGACGACATCTTAGGATTGATGGACAAGAGGAGGAGGAGTAAAAATAACCAAGAAAAATATAGCAAGATAAATAAAGAAATAAGACGCAAATGCAGAGAAGCAAAGGAAGTGTTGTTAAATGAACAGTGCAGACAAATAGAGAACTCTCATAATAAAGACAGCAAAAACATGCACAAACGAATTAGTGAACTCACAGGCAGGAAAACAAAATATACCACAGGATGCCTGAAATCAAAAGAAGGTAAAGTGTTAATGGGAAAAGAAGACATTGTGGACAGATGGACAGAGTACATCGGTGAGCTATATGGAGGAGAAAGACCAGATACTGAAAACTATGATGGACCACCAATACTTGAAGATGAAATCATAGATGCCATCAAACATATGAAGAAAGGAAAAGCGACTAGGCCTGATAATATAACAATAGAAGAAATAGAGGCGCTAGAGGAGATACGAATAAAAATAATCAAGTTATTGAATGACATTTACAACAGTTGTTATATGCCCAGTGACCTGCTTAAATCCACTACCAAAGAAACCAGGTACAAAGGAATGTGATGACCACCGGACTATCACCCTCTCATATCACATAACGAAGCTACTTCTGAGAATCATTATGAGAAGAACAAGGAAAAAGATAAAAATGGAAATAGCAGATAAACAGCTTGGATTTGTTGAAGGAAAGGGAACACTAAATGCCATTTATGCCTTACGAAAACTAACAGAAAGAGCTTTAGAAGTACAGAAAGATCTCTACTTATGCTTCATTGATTACACCAAGGCATTCGACAAGGTGAAACATAATGAAATTATTAAAATGCTTGAAGACATCATTATAGACGGCAAAGATCTGAGGATTGTAAAAGATCTATACAGGCAGCAAGAAGCAGCAATTCGAGTTGAAAATAGAACTGGAAAATATCAACCACTAAAACACAGGGTGCGACAAGGATGTGTACTATCTCCAGACCTTTTTTCTCTGTACAGCGAGAATATTCTAAGAACGATCATCACATAACCAGGCATAAAAATTGGAGGATACAATATTAACAACCTTCGGTATGCTGACGACACATACCGATAGCTGAGAACCAACAATACCTGCAAAACCACTTGGATAAAGTCGCCAAAGAACGTGAACAGAACGGCCTTACTTTGAACATCAAAAAGACATAGACTATAGTTATATCTAAGAAACAAATCAGACCAACATGCAGTATAAAATTAAACGGAACTACTCAAAAGAAGGTGCAGAAATTCAAATACCTTGGAGCAGTAATAACTTCAGATGGGAAATGCAGAAAAGAAATTAGGAACATAATAGGCCAAGCATAGACTGCATTTCACAGAATGAGAAACATATTAACCAACACATCTTTATCAATGAATGTTAGAAAACGAGTCCTAAAATGCTGTAATGAACCTATCTTGTTATATGGAAGTGAATCATGAACAGTAGGCAAGTCTGCACAAAAATCATTGGAAGCAGCAGAAATGTGGTTTATGAGAAGAATGTTGCGAATCCCCTGGACAGCAAAAATAGCTAATGAAGAATGTATGAGAAGTCTTGGAGAGACAAAAAATCTTGTAAAAAAATAAGAGAGAGACAATGTACTTTCAAAGGACGTGCAATGAAAAGAGGGGGCATTGAAAATATTATAACAAGAGGAAAAATAGAAGGAAGAAGATCAAGAGGAAGACCAAGAGAAATGATACTGGACAGTCTGACGGGATGGTGTGAGAGGAGATCACCAACTGAGCTGATGGCCTGCATGAAGGATCGTGTACTCTGGAGAAGCATAATAGACAACGCCAGTCGGCGCGACACATGATGATGATGATGATGACGATGATGAATAAAGAAACAGAATTAGTACATACCTGAGTGTACTTAACTTTAACACTAGAGGCGTCGACTGATGCCATTCTGATGCGCTTCAACTGACTTCACGTTGCAAACTAAACAGCGCTTCGTGGGTAGCGGGCCGTTCTATCTACCGCGAGAAAGTGGGACAAACAAAAATGGGTCAACTTTCATGGGGATCACATGAGCCAGCCACCCTCTCCCCAGCCGAGCCTGGTGCAGATTAGCTTATAACGACACAATTAGTTTTTTGGGGTGAAAAAAATCACGTCAGCGTATGACAACTACCAGAAGATTTTTGCAACTAATGAACTTTCGAAGATTAGAATGCCGACGTCAGTTTTTTTGTAGTAGCTCTGCTTTGTTTCCTGTAGATCTAATAAGACAGCTTTTGAATGAACTCAACCACAAATTAGTGCAGAGCAATCCTTAACCAGCATGTGGACAATGGTAGACAACTTAACAAGAGTACAGTATCTCTCTCTCTCTCTCTCTCTCTCTCTCTCTCTCTCTCTCTCTGAACCTTAAGTGCCCAGGGCACATGGGGCTTCCGCAAGGGTTTTCCACAAATGCCTGTCCTTCGCCTTTTTTCTGCTCTTGCCCAGGTGAGCCCTCTATTGCTCAACATCCTTTCTGTTGTTCTTCTCCGTGTCTCTTTTGGTCTACCCTTACTTCTGCTCCCCTGTGGTGTCCATTTTAGTGCTATTTTTGGTAGTGAGTTGTCAGTCATTCGGAGCACATGTCCCAACCATCGCCAGCGTCTTTCCTCAATAATTGTTGTCAGTGGCATTTCTGCTAATAAGATGTTATTTCTTATGGTGTTTGGCCAAACTATTTTTCTAATTCTTCGTAAACATTCAGTGTGGAAAGAATTCAACTTGTTTTCTATGGTTTTGGTGATTTTCCAGCATTCACTTCCATAGAGTAGTACACTCAGAACATTACTCTTAAATATCCTGATTTTCATATTTATGCTTAGTTTTTTTTTATTTCCATATAGTCTGCATCATTGCAAAAGCCTGGCTTGCTCTAGTAAGTCTGCTGTTGATGTCCTCTGTGCTGTCTCCATTTTCTACTACTCTGCTGCCAAGGTATAGAAATTCGTTGACCTCCTCCACTAACTTGTTATCTACTCTGAGTACATTTCTGTTGTTCACATTTTGCTTCATTAACTTTGTCTTTCCTACGTTGATCTTTAGTCCCATGTTGTTTGCATTCTGAGTTAGCTTGTTTATTTTATCTTGCATATCTTTGTGACTGCTTGATAATAGACAAATGTCGTCCGCAAAGTCAAAGTCCTCCAGCACTGTGTCAAGGGTCCATTGTAATCCTCTGCTTTTGTCTGATGTTGCCTCCTTCATTAACCAGTCTACTGCCAAGATAAATAATGTTGGTGATAGTACACATCCCTGTTTCACTCCTGTTTGTACCCTAAAGCTGCTGGAGGTATGTTCTCCACAGATAACTTTGCACTGAAAACCCTCGTATATGGCTTTGATTACATTAACTATTTTATGAGGGAGGCCATGCCATCTTTGGATTGTCCACAGTGCATCTCTGTTGACACTGTCAAAGGCTTTCTCAAAATCTATGAATAAGAGTACAGTATGCAACAGAATAAATTTTGATAGCGTAAACATTAAGACAGAAATAGCTCTAGTGAATAGCAAGATTTGTGCAATGAAGTCTTGTGAGTGTGTGCTAAAGAACTCGATCGAAGCTTACTATAATATTTTCAATTGTTAATTATATATTTCTGACCAAAGAAAATGTTCTTGATTAATACCGACTTTATCTTCACACACATCCAGATTTCTGTTGTTTAGATTAGGTTTCACAAACATTGCCACTTCACTAATCAGAACAGAGCAAGTCCGATGAACATTTACTTGCATTATTTAATTCTTACAAATAAATTCAAGATGTATAGTTGATAACATCACTTGAAATGAAACAATTAATCGTTTATTCACAATATCACACTCTATCATATTCTACATGCTGCAAGTTTCAATTTCAAAATTACTCTGCACATGATACGAGGATAATTCTAACTCGGTACTATATTCCATCTGAAACACGTGGTCAACTAGTTCCTCGTTCAAAATCACTGTACTCGAAGTTTCAAAGTAACAAATGTTCATATCACTTGAAACACATCTTCTGTCTGTCATAGAACTACTTCTGCAAGACTGCTTTTCCTGAGTATCTATTGCTCTAATTGTCATCTATTCCAGCCGTCATTACCTACGTCTTCTTTCTCTCTCGTGTCTTCTCTGGCTTGTGTTCTCCTTCTGCTGTTCTCCTCTGATTGTCTGTCCTTCTCTTCTTCTCTTGTCTGGCCGGACTCAGTTCACTGACCGTCCTTGTTCCTCCGTCTTCGGGGCTCCGTCCTCTGTCTCCTCTCCTTCTTCCTTCTTGGTTCTCTTCCTTGTTCTTACTGTCCGTTCTTCCATCTTTGGGCTCCCTCCTCTGTCTCTTCTTCTTCTTCCTCGTTCCCCCTCCTGTCTCTCCTCTCTCCTTTTTATCTTCAGGTACAGCTTGATGGATTAACCTTCAGATGTCCACTGGTTCCCATGAGCGTTTTGATTGTCACAAATTGTTTGATTCAAACTGCTTCGTGACTTATCTCTCGTAAGTCAATTGTCCAGTAGGCCACGCCTCTAAATATTTAATTAGTCAGCTGGCCGAGTTGGTCACTCCTTTATTTAAAAATCGTGTGCAGTCGCGTTCTAACGCTTGTCAGTCTGTGCCAGTTTCGTCTATGCAAGTGTTATTTACCTAAGTCATTATCTTGCTACTTCATGTCGGAGGTTTTATTGTGTCCTCGCTTTTCATTGTGTCTGGCTTTTCTATTCGTCTTTTCTATTTTGTTTACACGTGTCAACGTCCAGTCAATGTTTTGTTATCACTGGACCATGCTACTTTCTGGCGTCCATCCTTTGTATTTCCTGTATGTCAGTGTCACTGAGTCTCGTCTTTTCTATTCACTGCTTCCACTGTTTACTTTTGTCGCGTCTTGTTCTAGTGTCATGGAAGTTTTATACTTTCTCTTCCTTTCCTATCCACTTTTCTCTATCGCTGTTCGATATTACTATTTTCTTTACAGTATATTTTCATAATTATATTCATTCATAATAATAATAACAACTATAATCATTACTTACAAAGCCATGCTACACTTACATGATCGTAATCTAATCTAAGAATAACTCACAAAGCCAACTAACTGTGTAGCAGTGAGTTCTACTTTGTCAATTCATATAAGCCAACTAACTGTGTAGCAGTGAGTTCTACTTTATCAATTCATATAAGCCAGCTAACTGTGTAGCAGTGAGTTCTACTTTATCAATTCATATAAGCCAGCTAACTGTGTAACAGTGAGTTCTAATTTATCAATTCATATAAGCCAGCTAACTATGTAGCAGTGAGGTCTACTTTATCAATTCATATAAGCCAGCTAACTGTGTAGCAGTGAGGTCTACTTTATCAATTCATATAAGACAGCTAACTGTGTAGCAGTGAGGTCTACTTTATCAATTCATATAAGCCAGCTAACTGTGTAACAGTGAGGTCTACTTTATCAATTCATATAAGCCAGCTAACTGTGTAACAGTGAGGTCTACTTTATCAATTCATATAAGCCAGCTAACTGTGTAACAGTGAGGTCTACTTTATCAATTCATATAAGCCAGCTAACTGTGTAGCAGTGAGGTCTACTTTATCAATTCATATAAGACAGCTAACTGCATAGCAGTGAGGTCTACTTTATCAACTCATATAAGCCAGCTAACTGCATAGCAGTGAGGTCTACTTTATCAATTCATATAAGACAGCTAACTGTGTAACAGTGAGGTCTACTTTATCAATTCATATAAGACAGCTAACTGTGTAGCAGTGAGGTCTACTTTATCAATTCATATAAGCCAGCTAACTGTGAAGCAGTGAGGTCTACTTTATCAACTTATATAAGCCAGCTAACTATGTAGCAGTGAGGTCTACTTTATCAATTCATATAAGACAGCTAACTGTGTAGCAGTGAGGTCTACTTTATCAATTCATATAAGACAGCCAACTGTGTAGCAGTGGGGTGTACTTTATCAACTTATATAAGCCAGCTAACTGTGTAGCAGTGAGGTTTACTTTGTCAATTCACTGTCTTAACTACAGCGCACTAGAATGTGGTGTGAAAGAAATGACCTTTATTTTCATTTGTCTTCTTCTAGGTCGAGACTGGGTAACAAAACTATGACGTGAGAGCTACTGAGGTGAAAACATAAACACACTCTTTTGAAACTTGAACTTACTTTATCTTAGTTACATCAGGACCGGCCCTGTTATATTGCCTCCCCTTGCAGTAACATACCTTAGCGTCCCGACCAGTTCTCAAATAAACATTTAATATTTAGAAACCTACTTAAAGTAAGCTTTAACATGTCCGACCATTGTTGTTAAATAGCATTAACAACAACTTATAAATTAATGAAAACAAAAAAAAAATCATAAGACGAACTGTAAATTTATATCATCATTATTGTCATCATCACCATCGTCGTCATCATGATAAAGATGATGTACAAAATTGCTCTCGATGTTACAGCAGATGCTGATGAAAAATATTTGAAAGATTACTGCAACTCTTTGAAACGAAATTTGTTGTTTCAGTTTTTATAGTATTTCAGTGTTTTATAGCGTTCAGTCATCTGTCTTATCTCTGTATTATTCTTGAATTCGTTCCACTTGATGTCGAGTATTTTCCCTAGGCATTTGTTTTCAAAGAATCTAATTTGTTGTTTATTTCTTTATTTGTTTTCCAGCTTTTGCATGCATAAATGATGGTGGATATTAAATTTGAATTGTATAGTCTTAACTTGGTTTTTATGCTTATAACTTTTGAATTCCATATGTTCACAAGATTCTTGAAGATCGATGCTGCTTTTGCAATTCTAATTCTAACTTCCTTTCTGTTGTCACCATCCTGGTCTATGTAGCTGCCAATGTATGCAAACTGACTGACTTCTTCAACATATGTCCCTTCTACGTGTAATTTTCCATTTTGATTAATGAGAAGTTTCATTATTTTTGTTTTGTCTTTGTTAATTTTAAGTCCTATTTTGCTAGCCAGTGAAGACAGGCTATCTGCTTTTTCTTGCATGGATTTCACATTGTTACTGATAAGAGTTATGTCATCAGCAAAATCAAGATATTCTATTTGGGTCCCATGTGCTCTATCAATACATGTGTTACCTGTGCAGCATTTTTTCATTATGAAGTCTATTGCAATTTAAAAAGCAAATGAGACAGTATACATCCTTGTTTCACGCCTGTTTCAATCTGGAACCATTCATTCATCCCTTCTTCTGTTTTTACTGCACAAACATATTCATTGTAGAGGTCCTCAATGATGTTGACAGTTTTAGATGGTATTCTATATAGACTTAAAATTCTCCACAATGAATCTCTGTGTATGCTATCAAATGCCTTTTTAAAATCTATGAAATTCAGTATTAATGATTTCTGCTTTTTAATATGTTCTTCAAGCATTATTCTTAGAGTAAAGATCTGGTCGAGAAATCCTGCTTGTTCTTCTCTCATTGCTGTATCCACTATATCTTTAAGTCTATTCAAAATGACCTTGCAAAATACTTTTGACACAAATGATACTTAGGTTCTCCTCTCCAATTGTTACAGTCACTAAAGTTGCTTTTTTGGTACTTTAACAATGATTCTTTTTTTCCATTTAAAAGAGACCTTTTCTTCTTTCCAAATCTTATTAAACATTCTCTGTAGTTGTCTTATGTTGTCACTATTGATAGTTTTTAACATTTTTATATTGCCCTTCCATAAAAAATCTCCATGGTTACTAAAGATAAGACGACAATTTTGTATAAACTAGGAAAAAAGTAGGAACAGCTTTATTATTTAACGACTGTACTTATACACTAATTAGTGTGTGTTAGATGACAATTTTATACCGCGCAAAGAATCTTATTTTTTTTCTTTTATTTAAACATTAAGTATGCCAAAGCTTTTTTTCCTCACTGTTTTTTTTTAAATTTTCCTTTTTTAAACTTCCTCGCAGACAGAATGAATGTTTGTGATGACATTCAGAATGTTATACGACTTCTAGTAGTCCCGTGCAGTTATACTAGGCTACATGTCCTCAGAAATCCCTCTGGAGGTCTCACACCGCAGAACTAAGTCTGACTTTTCCAAGTTACAGCTGATAAACAATGTCCGTCTCATGACTTAGCTCGTTTTTTTTGCCAACGGAAATTGTTTTATTTATAAATTTGAGACTCTGGAACCACAAGAATTACATTAAAATTTGGGACGAAGATGCAATACTCAGGCAAAATAAGACAGTGATCAGCGACCCATAGCTGAATCTTTAATTAGGGGTTAGTAAATCAAAGCTGTCCAATACCCTACTCTTCCTCTACGTGATAACAAACTGCGCCTGGCTACTTAACTAATTGGGACGTAACTCAGACATAAAAAATACAGCATTCCGAAGAAGATTAAATGAAAAATTCAGCTTTGCCTAATCTTCATCTTTCAAACAGTCACGGACTCAGTACAACACTGCCTCATTACCAGGCATTCCCATCCTTCTTTTTTCATCTTTCACTTATATCTAGATCAGTGTTTCTCAAACCATTTGCCCCCGCAGAAACCCCCCCCCCCCTCTGCATTGAAGTATTTACAGCTGTTCATTTTTCGCTCAATAAGTCCCCCTTCTCCTATCACCCACCTTTACTTCCTTCCAGCTATTACCGCCATCCCCCCTCCTCTTTCATAAAATGTACAAGTGCTGGTGTAGGCTGAACACACCTTTTTTTTTCATTTTTAGTTTATCCAGAAGGCCGCCCCCCCCCCCCAAAATAAGAATAAAAAATGTATACAAAATGTTAATCAGGTATGGCTTGTGGTATATGGCACGTGCAAGAATAGGTCTGTTTTCCTTGTGTAGAACTAAAACCAACTTGTCTTGAAGAAAAACAAAAGCATGTGGCTAAGCCCTAGGGTTCCATGAAAAAGAGGCATGAGGGGGGGGGGAACTTTTCGGTCACAATCTCTGATGTACCCCTGCAGATTCTTTGAGAACCCCTGTTCTTGATACTTCGTGCTGGCTACATTCATTTAGTAAATTCTGTCAATGTTTATCTCGGCCTGACAGCCATTGCATCCCCTCCCCCCGCCCGCCCCCCCCCTTTCTTTATAGCCAAGCAATACGATTGCAATGACAGTTCCCAAGACTCCAGGTTTACATTCTTTCCTGTAGACCACTTTTCAACACACTATCATACAGGTCACAAGGCACCTTATCTCCCTTCGTTAAGGATTTATTTACAGTACTTTTTTTTTCAACATGGGCTTTTGCTAAACATTTGTTTTTGTCGTCTCAGCTTTTTCATGGTTTTGTAAAGATACGCTGTAAAGCTGTTATAAATACATCCACTGTGAAGTAGCCTAATTTTTATACCTCATGAGTGGTCACGTGTGAGATATGTCTGAGTTGTTTACTGAAATGCAAAGACAGGAGTCAGCGCCACAGTTTCTGGCAGTGCAGCGATTATCAAACTTTTCTGAAGTGTGTACCTGCTAATATTGTGTAGCCTTTCTATAGGGCGTAAATTGGAGGGAAAAAATTATCTGACACCGCGAGAACTCGAG
The DNA here is from genome assembly GCA_009760885.1 of Achatina immaculata. NCBI lineage: Eukaryota > Metazoa > Mollusca > Gastropoda > Stylommatophora > Achatinidae > Lissachatina > Lissachatina immaculata. The sequence continues at coordinate 2,809,114 of CM019694.1, forward strand.
TCTGTGGGTTAAGAAAAAACATGTATCTGGGCACCGTTAGAGTTCTCCTTTGTGGCTAAAGAAAAAAAACACATGGCTTTATAATGCTTTATAAGCAGCTAGAGACAGGTGGTATTGCCCACATTTTTTTCTGTCTGGACCCCTCGGCACATGATGGCATGATGTGGTCACTTGACAAAGTGATGTGGTCACTTGACAGAGTGATGTGGTCATTTGACAGTGATGTGGTCACTTGACGGAGTGATATGGTCACTTGACAGCGTGATGTGGTCACTTGACAGAGTGATATGGCCACTTGACAGCGTGATATGGTCACTTGACAGCGTGATGTGGTCACTTGACAGAGTGATATGGTCACTTGACAGAGTGATGTGGTCAGTTGACAGCGTGATGTGGTCACTTGTTATCGCCTTTCCTTCTCCGGCCCCAAAAGGGAGCCGGGTACCAATTTCTATAACAGGATGAATGAGGCTGGATTTGAACCACCATCCTCGCCGTTAGAGACGAGCGCATGTGTCACTTATGCCATTCAGGCGCCCTGTGGTGACAAAACTTAGACTGTTCTCTCTCTCTCTCTCTTTCTCTCTCTCACACACACACATAACACACGTACACTCCTTATTTTCTAATCCTGTTGTAACAGTTGATGACAGAAACGATCCCTTGTCTGTTACATGAACACACTGAAGACAATCACTGATCAACAGCTTGTTTGGAGGAGAAGGACTCTGTCATTTGCTGATGATATTATTGTGCATCGGCAGGGAAAAGACAGACAGGAGACTACCACTGCATCGCAGAGCGTACTTGATCGAATTTTCTCCTGTTGTGAAGTTTCTAACGCCCTTGTCAACCCTACAAAAGCGTCAGTGACATGGTTCTTACTGAATAACTATACTGTTAACACTGATGTGCCTGTTGTAAGACTGGGTGGCGAGGGTGTGACTAGAACCAATTTGATTACATATATTGGAGTGAAGTTTAATCGCAGTCTATGTTTCGAGAAACACGTTGACCACGTGATAACAAAAAGTCGCAAAGGTCTATCTGAAATGAAGGCCATGGCAGCTGCCAACATTGAGCAGAGGCTACTAATAGTTCTGTACCAAGGCCTAGTCCTTGTACTCATCGAGTACGCAAAAGCCATCCTAACTGTCAGCCTTAATCAGATCGAAAAATTCGAAAAGGTCCAAAATGAAGCCATCTTGGGGTGTACGAGAGACACTTCATGTGTAGCGATGAGATACCTTCTTGATTTGCCCGCCATGAATCGCAGGATCAAGATCTGGAGTGCGTGTGCTTACCTCAAGATAAGTGCAGACAAAGAACACCCATTACACCAAGAGCTCCTCAAAGAAAAGGGTGACAGGGTAAAGAGGGGCAAATCATGGACTGGTCGTGCAGAAGATGTCATCAAACTGGTCTGTGAACTCACCAACATCAGGGTACCAGCGCCTCCAACATTCAAGGGCACCATCTCTTGCATTGTCGCTCTTGGCTGAAGAAGCAGAAAGCAGAATCCACTGCCCTCTTATGCAGAATTGCTCTTCATGTGACTCGTGAAAAGTTCCTCTTAGACCTTATGGCTGATAGAAAAAAACTCAGTCACGAACTAGATTCAGTTATAGGAACGGCTGTTTTGTGTTTATCTCTGGCGAATTTTACTATAATGCGAATGAAAATCTTGACTCGTAGCTGGTCTTTGTGATGAATGGAAATGTGTTTGTTCAGTAAAAGTGTACCTGTCCACTTATAAACTTTGGTCCTATTTCTGTTTCTAGTAAGAGCAAAGTTATTCATAATAATCGCAAATGATAAGCAACCCACTGTAACTCGTCGATCCCACTCTCCATAGGAAAAAAGAGGTAAACCTGATGTGCGCAAGGAGCATTGTGCGCACTGTAGGTGGCGCCAGAGATTGAATACTGCACATCTTAATGAAAATTCCCATCTGTTGAAAAAAAAAAAGGAGGGAAAAAAATGGGTGTGGCAAATCGGAGACAAATTCGGGTTCAGAATGACTCCTGTGAAAAAAATACGGGCCATAAGATGAAATATCGTGACTATCCGGGCGGGGGTGGGGGGGGGGGGGGGGGGGGTGTTGTCCTGTCACCATGGTCATAGCTACATAAGTTTGTACTTGCTCTTACTGCAGGTTTATTTTTCCAATAACGAACTGAAATGTTATAGAAGGGCATCTAGAATATCATGGATAGAAAAAAAATCAAGAGATGCTGGCGGGATTAGGCATGATAGAAAACTGGCTTGTAAACTAAAGGTTTTACTTCTAAGTTTTCACCTCTCACGTTAATTTTCTTAACAACTGTCTTCATCTGAAGTTTATTCCTAAAGTTTTCACGTGCCGTGGGCACTCTCCACCCCAGGATTCGTCACCGTCTTTGTGCTATTGAAACCAAATGCGCTTTCCATTGCATGCGCTGTATTGTCGTGGGGGCACACTTAACTCGTCTCAGATCTAGACAGTCAGATCTCTCAACTCTCTGTCCGTCTCCACCAAGTTACACATGGTAATTACCTCATTTATCGCTTCATCCGAGAGATTATTCAATCCACCAACAGACAGTTCTACCTGCAACTTTCTTCTCTCAAAAGGCGGAAACTTTCTGTTATCCGTCCCTCTACAGCCTCTCCCCGATCCACCACCGCTTGTGCTCCCAATAAGTTGGTCTGTATCCCTCCTTATATTCCACTGTCGGCTGATGAATTGTCTGTCCTGGGCAAGGGTTTACAGTTTGTCCCTCTTCCATCTATCTGTTGACCAGTTCACACTCCTTCAGGATGTCCTCCATTTCCATCGCAGAATGCGTTTGAAGATCCATTTCCAAGACTCGGCCCAAACCTCATGATCCCAATCTGCTTCTGATGATGACCCTTTTTCTCGCTTCCCTAAACAACCATCCACCTGGACACCATCAGCAGGAGCTTCTCGTTCCTTGGACCTCTCCATCGATCACACTCTTCACGAAATCCGCAAGCTTCGCCTTTTCCGTGTACGACACTCTAAGCTGACTCACTGGGAGCAACGCGCACTTTCACAACTTCAGCGCAGACGAGATATCGTGATCAAGAGTGCAGACAAGGGCGAGGCCATTGTTTGTTTGAATAACAAACTCTTGTACATCCGAGAGGCCATAGGCCAGCTGAGCAACACTGAATTTTATGCCTCTCCCCCTCAAGATAAGACTCTGGCCAACAATCACCATGTTCATGACACGATCAAAGATCTCATCCACACAATCGCTCTCTCTCCCTCTGCTACTCATCTACATATCCGTAACAGCTGCTCAAGGAAGCCATCCTTTTATCTACTCCCTAAGATACACAAACCAGGCAACCATGGAAGGCCCATAGTGTCTGCTTGTTCCTTCCTTACAGAACATCTCTGACTTTCTGGACAGTATCTTTCACCCTCTGGTCACTAGTCTGCCCACTTATCTTAAGGGCACGAATCATGCTCTCATGGTTTTTCAGACCCTTACACCTACCGTATCTTCACTCTTGATGTAGTGTCCTTATACACATCCATCCCACGTGATCAGGGACTTCGGGTCGTCACGTTCTTTCTGAACAAAAGACGCCATCTCTCTGTTCCTGCGTCTACTATTCTGCGCCATACACGACTTGTCCTCCAACTAAATTCGTTTGAATTCAATGGCCTGTACTTAGACCAGATTAGTAGTGTGGCCATGGATACCAAAATGGGCCCCAGCTACGCATGTCTGTTCATGTGCCACTTCGAATACAAGGTTCTGAGAGCCTATAGAGGCCCTTTTCCAGCCTTCTACAGACGCTACATAGATGACGGCATTGGGGTCACATCAATACCTGAGGAAGACCTTGACAACTTTATCAGTTTTGTTAAGCAGTACAACCCTGTCATTTCTTTCACCTTCCATGTCTCTACTACTTCCGCTAACTTTCTCGACATTGCCGTTACTATCGGCGTTACTGGGCTTACTACTTCTGTCCACTATAAACATACAGACTCTCACAGCTATCTCTTGTACTCTTCCTCCCATTCCGGATCGTGTAAGGACTCTATTCCTTTTCCCCATCTTCCTAGGTTGCGACGTTTGTGTAGAAAGGATGCTGATTTCCATGATCAAACCCACAAAATGCTAGAGACCTTCCGTCAACGCGGCTATCCAGAACATTTTCTCTCGTTGTCTTGGAACGGCATCAGCCATATATCGCGGCAACAAGCCCTCACTCCTAAACCGCACTGTAGCTAGGATAGAGTTAAAATGGTACTCACGCACCACCCTCATGGTTTGGCAGTTAAGAACATACTATTTCGCTATCTCCATCTCCTCCAGACCGATCCTAACACACTTTAATTCTTTGGGGAACCCCCATTGGTGGCCTACAGACGGGACAAGAACATCAGGGACCTTTTAATTTGAAGTCGCCTTATGACAGACGACACTTTTTATGGTACCAGACGTCGTAGATGCAACACTTACCCGTGTGTTGTCGAGGCTAGCCAGATCTCCTTCTGTAAGTCCACGTTATCAGTTCAGGAGGGTTCACCTGTACCTCACGCAATGTTATTTATGCTATTATGTGCAAACGTTGTGTTATGAAGTATATAGGGGAGACCGATTTACGCTTAGGAGATCGTTTTCGTTAATATCTTAAAAACATTTTTGTCGTAGCAACCACAGGGGAAAACAGGACATTTCTGTTAGTGCGATCCGCTCTTGTTCTGCTGATGTACGATCTCAGAGGGTCCTAGAACAGCACCTTATTTTCCAGACTGGCTGTCTACACCTAGCTGGAATTAACAATGTCTTCAGCTTCCTTTAACTTCTCTAGTTTTCCACTTTTCCCCCCAGCGATTTATACTCTCCTTTCTTGTTTCTTTCTCCTAGCTTCCCTCCCCCTCCCCCTCCCCACTGCCACCTTCTCTTCTTCTCTGGTGGCCTATAAATGTTTATTGTCCCTCCGGATCTTGTCTTTCATTCACCAGTTTCATATATCTCCCTGCTTCCCTCGCCCTCTCCACCACGATTTGCGTTTCTAACGGCCTAAATGTACTTATGGACCCTTCTGTTCGTTCCGGCAGTTCATCATTTATTATCTCTCCCCCCCCCCCGGGACACCTGCTTCTCTAGCGGCCTACAGGTATCTATTGCTCTTCCCCCACCCCACCTGTTTCTCCCCCGTTTCCTGCCTTTTATTTCCGATTTGCTTCATCTGCTATCCTTTGTGCCCCCCCCCCCCGTGGTCTCTATGCCTCGTCACTGGGACACGCATACTTGTGTTTCCTAATCAGGAGGATGCCACTGAGATAAGTTTTTCATTTTCTGTTAGTTATATGTCGTGTTTTGTTTGTGTATGTAATCTCCGAAAAAGGTTCACGCCAAAATATTGGATGTTGTATGGTTTTCATTTATACATTCTCATCTTACTCTCATACTTTCTATTCGTTTTTTTTCTCACTTACTCACGTCCTCTGGCACCTTGTAAAACTGCACCATACACCTCTATCTACTTATATTATTTGAACCAGTTTTACTGCAGTCGCCATCCCTTTTAAAGAGTTGTTCACCTGTTGTGGATATGGTAAATTAACATTTACTGAAACGGAGCTTTATGTCTTGATTGCCTGTCCTAAAATGTTATATTGAACCTATCTTGTTATATGGAAGTGAATCATGGACAATCGGCAGGTCTGTACAAAAATCATTGGAAGCAGCAGAAATGTGGTATATTAGAAGAATGTTGCGAATCCCCTGGACAGCAAAAATAATAATGTATGAGAAGAGCTGGAGAGACCAAAAAAAAAAAATCTTGTCAAAAACAAAAAAAAAAAAAAAAGAGAAAGAGAGACAATGTACTGTGAAAGTACATTGTCTCTCTTTCTCTTTTTTTTTTTTACAATGAGAAGAGGGGACATTGAAAATATTATAACAACAGGAAAAATAGAAGGAAGAAGATCAAGAGGAAGAAAAAAAAATTAGTTATTTTTGGCTCACTGGACAGTCTGACGGGATGGTGTGAGAGGAGATCACCAACTGAGCTGATGGCCTGCATGAAGGGTCGTGTACTCTGGAGAAGCATAATAGCCAACGCCAGTCGGCACGGCACCTGATGATGATGATAACACACAATAATTAGTGTATAAGTATATAACTACACACGAAGCACTGCAGTAAAGCTGTTATACCAGAATGTATAAAATAGTAAAAAGTAGGAGCAGCTTTATTACTTAACGATTACAAAGTTGTGACGTTTCAGCGTGAGCCTTAATCATACAAAAACATACAGGACGAAGAAATAGAGAGAGAAGATAAAATATAGATTCACATGAATACTATTAAAAAAATTTTTTTAAGTACTTAGCTGTAAATTGTAAGGTGTGGCTTGTCCGGCGGTGTGTGTCAGGAATGGATTTAGTAGAACGTGGAGACTGTTTAAATAGAGACCTGTCACATATGGTCGGTGGGTTGTAACTGGGGGTGGTGGATGGGGAACCGGGGAGGGGATAGAGAGTGATACAATATTGGCCTAGCTAGGAGAAGTCGAAACAGATGATTGGGGAAGAGGGGTTGTAGAGTGATGCTGTGAGGAAGTTTGAAAAGTAAGAATGGGTGGATTTAGTGGAGAGGTAGTATAATGATTGAAGAAAATGTTACGTGTAGCTAAACAGCGAGTTTAACCCATGTGGCTCTAGCGTCCCATAATTTTAAATGCAGCGGTTCTCAAGTGCCAGGCGGCTCGTGTCATCTGCGTGACATTGTTTGATGGCTGTTACCAGAAAATCAGATTTGCCTCTGTGGTTGGGGCCATTGAAATGATTTGGGACTGGTTTCGAAGCATGCTGGGCGATGTCGTACAGATGTTTTTGCATGCGGTCCCCTAATCTGAGGCCAGTCTCACCAATATATGTTATCCTGCATCTTTTGCAAACGATGACATATATCACATTACAGGACTCGCATGTGAATCCCTCATGAAGAGTGAGGATAGTTTTGAGAAAGGTGATTGTGTTTGTTTCCCAGACTACCGGGCAGGTAACGCAGCGGGGGCGGTTACATTTTCTGGTGCCAACATATGTAAGGCTCTGCTTCAAGTGGCTGTGGACGAGGATATCCTTAAGGTTTGGCTCACGTTTGTATGCCAATAGGGGTGGATCAGAAAAAATGTCGCGAGTGTCGGAGTCGAATTGGATTATCGGCAGATGACGATAAAAAAATTTTCTTAACCATCTGACCGTGCGGGTGGTAAGGCAGTACTAACTTAACTCTGTCAGATGGAGTAACAGGCTTTTTCCTGAATACTTCTTCGCGGCTCACTAGTTAATTATAAGTATAATAGTATTCATGTGAATCTATACTTTATCTCCTCTCTCTATTTCTTCGTCCTGTATGTTTTTGTATAATTAAGGCTCACGCCGAAACGTCACAACTTTGTAATCGTTAATAAAGCTGTTCCTACTTTTTACTATTTTATACATTCTGATGATGATGACCTGTTTAAATAACACGCTGTAGAAGGACTCCCCATAAAGCTACAAGTAATACCGGTTATTGAAGTGAAAGACACGCAATAACTGGTTATTCTAATGACGGTATAACCCGTGACCTTTTCGAGGTTCAGAAACTGTGATTGCGCTTTTGGCCAGAATGGCTTACAGAAATAAAAGTTTATTATTTTTAAGCTACTCCGTGAAAGGTAAACGCAGTAGCTATATAGTTGAACAGTTATATGCAATGAAATATTTATATGCTATAAAATCTTAATAATTTATATATTAAGCTATTTTAATTTTAGCTGTTTATATTCTTTTTTTTGCTTCACTAGCCGAAAAAATATTGGCCAGTAGGAGGAAAAATGGCCGAATACGGCCTGTTACCGTTCGTCGCTGTAAGCATTGGCTTGTTATTTATAACTTACCGGGATGCTGTGTGGTCTCATGAGTCTCCTGAAATTCGGAAAGACATCAAAGCGCCAAAATTGTCCAGTTTTGCCGGGCCTACTTTAAAATTTTTGTTTTGGTAAGACATGTATATCTTAAGTCAGGGACGACGGGTTATCATTGTGAAAGTGAACTCTATTTATTGTATTTATTCAGATACGTAAGGTAGACATATTTAGATACAATATTGAAATATATTAAACTGCTATTTCGTATCATACAAATATAAATGGATTTAGCTTTCATTGCTCATTTCTGATCATGACGCGCTCTTCTGTCCACTCAATATATTTAGCCTGATGCAATTTCTTGTTTCGTTAATGACTCGTATTTCCGTTTCTCTTAGCAGGGTGGGCAGTGCAGCCCTCCAAGAATTTTTAGTATATTATATGAGCTTTCGAGAACATGAGTAGGGGTAGATGAAAGGAGACATAGAGAACAACAGAAAGAGGATGATGAGAAATAGGTCTCACCTGGGCAAGGAAAAAAAAAAGATGAAAGGCGTTTGTGGAGGACCCTTGTGGAAGTCCCATGTTCCTCGAGTATCTAAAGGCTGAGAGAAAGAGATATCAGAACTTTCATATTTCATGTCTAAACAGCAGATACAGGCATAGTTATTATAAAATATATAATAGTGTGAAAAGAAGAATATCAACATTGTCATGTTTTCCAAGCCAGAGGAGGTTAGCTTCATTGGATATCCTGCTTGCACTGTCTCTGACCTTTAGTTTAAAAAAAAATATTTAGTAACAACTGTTTACAGTCATAAAAGAAAAACAGTAAAAACTCTTTAAGACTTGTCCATGAAAAGACTCAGGTTAAAAAGCCAGAGAATCACAGGAAAACTCAAGGGGAAAAAGAGAGAAAGGGAGTCAGTGAGACATGGTGACCTTTAAAACGAAACTGGTCTGGCTATAAACACCAAGGAGTACCTAAAATGGAGCAGTATTAATAAACAGTGCCTGTTAGTATTTACACATAATAAATAAATCATTAGTTTTACAACATATTACTTTTTTGTCATGAAATATTTTCATTAGTTGTACAGCATGTTACATTTTTTGTCTTGAAATCTTTTCATTAGTTTTTTTTTTTTTGTTTTGAAATCTTTTCATTAGTTTTACACCATATTTTTTGTTTTGAAATCTTTTCATTAGTTTTACACCAATTTTTTTTGTTTTGAAATCTTTTCATTAGTTTTTACAGCATGTTACTTTTGACATGAAATCTTTAACGAATAGTCTCAGCTGTCATAAACAGAAAAGGTAATCTTTTCATTAGTTTTTACAGCATGTTACTTTTCACACAAAATCTGTAACATATTGTCGCAGGTGTCATAAACAGAAAATGAAGAAGTTAATCATCATCCTGTTATTTTTTTCTCTCTTCTTATTCAGTTATTCCTGAGGCTACAGGAAAGTGTTTGAGGAATACGCTCAAGCACTTCATGAACGTTTCCCGTCACTGATGATTGTTGGCGACCATTACCCGCCTCCAGTGATACGGTCGGTGCTGGCACAGGCTCTCGGAATCATTAAATTTATTCTCATTGGTCTCATTGTCACCGGTTATAATCCGTTCCCATTGTTAAACTTACAAACACCAAATGCTTTCTCATGGGCTCTGCAGAATAAGGTTAGTGTCATTTCTTACTGTAATAAGGTGAAAGTTACCCTATATAATTTCATGGAGGTATCTAGGGGATAAGATGTTAGTGTCCATATTTTCCTGGACCTGTTGGCACATTAGATGGTGAAATGGTCAGCATAACACCTTTGCTGTCTTTCCTTCCCTATCTCTAGATGCCAGCTGCCCATTTCCACAGCCTGGGAGTGGCTCTGGTCAGATTCAAACCACCAACCTTTACCATGAGGGACTAGTGCACTTAACAGTTTCATCAGCCAGACACTCAGTTGTTGCTGTAGCACAGATTTATTAAAATGGAATTTGAGAATCTTTCTTCTCCCCCCCTCCCAAAAAATGAAGCAGGTATTACACTCCATCAGAAACAACAGATCAAATGGTTTGGCCGTGTTACATGATTACCACCAGACAGTTTACTACAAAAAACATTCACACTAAAAATTGTAGGAAACAGAGAGAGAGAGAGAGGCTAGCCTATGCAAGAGGTGGAAGGAGCAAGTAACGGAAATCTTAAATATTCCATTGCATGAAATGAAGGAAATCACCAAGTCCAGTCGAGACGTCCTTTCTCCTCAACACTTAAAGGTAGAGGAAGAGGACAAGGCAAGTATCATAGAGTTTAAAAGAAAGAAAGAAAAGAAACTGTTTAGCCGTTACAGTTTTTTTTTTGTTACGGTTGTTATTGAAAATATTGTTTGTGTCATGGAGCGGGCTCAACAGTGTCCACTCTTCCTCAGCTAACTTTTCTGCAACCAGATTAAATGGCTTAGAAGTATGAAATAAAGTGTTTTAAAAACCATTTGAAAACTCTAATGCATTCATTCTGAAACATTGCAGAACATCATAAGACACACAGAAGTGAAATTGGATTGACGTTGCTGTCAGGGAGCTGGTTGGGAAACCCTGTAACGAAATAATATAATTGTCTTCAGATTCACATAATTTTTTTGTGCTGAAATAAGGGAGATTGATTTAACCACTGCTGCGTGTAGCCTTTGAGACAGCGCTTTTTAATGATATGGACTCTCTGTGTCATAAATGTTGTATTTTCCATGTGTTAATGTAGGAGTTTTTTGTGCAGTGATGTTTGATTTTCCATGTGTTAATGTAGGAGTTTTTTGTGCGGTGATGTTTGATTTTCTATGTAAATGTGAACCTAATACCTCTTTGTAGCTAAAATTTGGTGAAGAACTTGATATTAATTAAGACATCTCAAATGGGGAGTGTCCACCAGTGTCTTTCTTTGTTCCTGGAACAGATTTAAGAGGCAGGTTTCATGGCTGTGAGGTTAACATGTCACACTATGTTCACTTGACACGATCCCTCCTAATCCGCTTGCCAGGTACAGTGTCACAGGCAGAGGCGTGAGAGTCAGAGTAGGGACTGAAAGCAGGCAGGTTTGGGTGGAGTTTGATCAACAGGGAAAATAGGACATAGCCTTACCTAACTTTAAAAACACAGAGGGATATGTTGTTGCCGCTCATATTTTCCTTGACCCATCAGCACTCTAAAGAGTGATGTGGCTAGCATCATGTCTGGTGGTTTTGCCTTCCCAAGCCTCGGAAGGAGTCAGGTAGCTATTTCAGCATCTACGTTACCAAGATGCCTCTGGCCAAACTTGAACAACAAGACCATCAGTTGAAATGTACCGTTTATGTGGAAGTGAAAGTTGGCCATTAGAGCAGTGAAAAGATTGGAGGTTTTGTACTAACTGTCATGGTCACAACAGCCTGTTATCGAGAGTATTGCTGGTGGTAGTATTAGGTCTTGACCAGCTTTTTTCCGCTGGTTTTTGACAACAGTCATTGTCCATCTTTGGCACAGATCATCTTGGCTCTCATTTCTCATGACACTGATAGCTTAAAATAAGCATGCAGGATCATTTCATTGTATTTTACAGCATACATTTTTGGACTTTAAGATCGATCGTGCTGTAACTCTTGATGAAGATCCAGTTAGGTATTTGTTGTGTTATGCCAGGGAAAGAAAAGTTTCTTGTGTTGAAAATTTAGTAGACAGGTTAATAACTTATGTCTGTCGGGGCAGGTATTGTACTTGTCATTATCCGTGAACATTTGCTAAATCGTTTATCTTATTGTCCTCTTTTATTTCAGATGTACGCCTGCCTTATGTTGTTTTTCATCTCAAATGCAATAGAGGGGCAGTTAATATCTACAGGTGCTTTTGAAATCTCATTCAATGGTAAGATTGTGAAATTAACTGTGCTCATATTGGTGTACCTTGTCATTGGGCATTCTTTGTTTGCTTCTTGAAAGTGGCATGCCCTCCGGAAATGTATGTTGTTATTTACGTGCAGGTGTCATGCCTCCCCAAATGTGTGTTGTTATTTACGTGCAGGAAATTTTTTTTCCCATTTGAATCCTTCTTTATTAACATTGCCAAGGGAGGTCACCACTGTCATGGTGTGCAAAGCTGGGTGCAGTAGTGGTTTAGTTTTAATTTCAATTTGTACAGCACACTGTGAAACTTCTGAGTTTACTTTTCAGACAAATCACCATGAGACTTCTACATTTAGTTTTTAAACAACGCCATGAACAAACTTCCATCTTTAGTTTTCAATCAACACACCATGAAAAATAAAAAAAACGGGCAACAATTACATTTTCATTTGAGCTTAAAAACTACAACAGTACATCATGAAACAGAATTGCTATAGGTTCCAAGCTCAGATGAGAATGTTGTTGTTACCTGTTTCTGTTTTGTGTTTTTTTTTCCTCATTCTTGTTTTGCTTGTTTTTTTTTTCCTCATTCTTGTTTTGCTTGTTTTTTTTTTCCTCATTCTTGTTTTGCTTGTTTTTTTTTTCCTTATTCTTGTTTTGCTTTTTTTTTTTCCTCATTCTTGTTTTGCTTGTTTTTTTTTTCCCCATTCTTGTTTTGCTTGTTTTTTTTTTTCCTCATTCTTGTTTTGCTTGTTTTTTTTTTCCCTCATTCTTGTTTTGCTTGTTTTTTTTATTTAGAGAGTTTATTTGTGAATCATTTTCTTTCCCTTATTTCAGATGTTCCAATCTGGTCAAAGTTAGAGACAGGTCGCATTCCATCCCCGAGTGAAATGGTTCAGATGATTGAAAGCCATTTACAATATACAAAAGTGTAGCACAGATGGCAGGGTGGCTTGTGGTTGTGTCATGGAATTCTCTGGGTATGTCATTAATGTTTTGTTATTCTGTGATACATTTTTTTGTTCATATTATTTAGTTTCTTTGGAAGCTTTTGTCTCAGGGAAGGAGGAGATTGTGTTTTTTTTGTTCATATTATTTAGTTTCTTTGGAAGCTTTTGTCTCAGGGAAGGAGGAGATTGTGTTTATTGTTTCAGGTAGTTTGAGGATATGCAATTTGTTCTTTTCTTCACAGAAGATACCTCGAAAATCTTTTTTTTTTTTGTGCATAACTTCATAAAGATGTTATTTTAGTATCTTTAGTTATATTTTTAGTTTTTTTCTTCTTTTAAAGATTTTTTTGGTAAGAAGATGTATATAAATTATATACTAGAAATTGTGTATAAATTAAACGAAAACATAATAATACGATAATAATATAATTACACAAGGGCTAAAATTCACACTGCACATAACAACAGGTGTAGTGTGACGTTCTGCCCACCCTGTGTAATATAAAAAGTTTTATCTTGTCTTGTGTTATCTCCCTGTAACTGGGAGCTGGTGTTTTTTGCATCCGATGCTGTAGAGGTGTTTTTGAGGTGCAGCATCGTATCGGCATGGGGGGGGGGGTTATGGCGGCTAGTTTTTCAGTCCTGGAGTGCAGCTAAAAAAGCAGGGGGTGTGCAATACTTCTTTAACAGGCTCCACTGCCATGGGGACTTGGGCGATCCCTGCCCCATTAACCAGGCTAGGACTGTTACTGGGGGTACCAATGGAGAGGTGGGACAGAGTCTTGGTCAGCTATGGTTCGCTAACCCTGACGCTAGCATATCAGCTATGGGTTGTTGACTGCCTAATTGGACAGCATCTTCACACCCCCCCCCCCCCCCCAAATAGAGTTGCATAAAAATTGTTAAAGAGCAGGGTATTTTCAGATTTTTGAGTGTTTATGAGGAGGAAAGTTTGTGCCAGGTATAAGTAAAAGTAGCCCTGGTGGGTCTTGAAGGGATACAGTGTTAGTGTTACAGTTATGAGTAAAAGTAGCCCTGGTGGGTCTTGAAGGGATACAGTGTTAGTGTTACAGTTATGAGTAAAAGTAGCCCTGGGGGTCTTGAAGGGATACAGTGTTAGTGTTACAGTTATGAGTAAAAGTAGCCCTGGTGGGTCTTGAAGGGATACAGTGTTAGTGTTACAGTTATGAGTAAAAGTAGCCCTGGTGGGTCTTGAAGGGATACAGTGTTAGTGTTACAGTTATGAGTAAAAGTAGCCCTGGTGGGTCTTGAAGGGATACAGTGTTAGTGTTACAGTTATGAGTAAAAGTAGCCCTGGTGGGTCTTGAAGGGATACAGTGTTAGTGTTACAGTTATGAGTAAAAGTAGCCCTGGTGGGTCTTGAAGGGATACAGTGTTAGTGTTACAGTTATGAGTAAAAGTAGCCCTGGTGGGTCTTGAAGGGATACAGTGTTAGTGTTACAGTTATGAGTAAAAGTAGCCCTGGTGGGTCTTGAAGGGATACAGTGTTAGTGTTACAGTTATGAGTAAAAGTAGCCCTGGTGGGTCTTGAAGGGATACAGTGTTAGTGTTACAGTTATGAGTAAAAGTAGCCCTGGTGGGTCTTGAAGGGATACAGTGTTAGTGTTACAGTTACGAGGCTGGGGCCTTGCCTGAACCACCTTCCTTGCCACAAGAGACTAGTGGCTGTAATATAGGTAAAAAAAAGGGTAAAGGTAAAGGTAATCCTGTCGTGCCTCAGAGGCATGTAGGGATGTGGTGTTAGTGCCCATATTTTCCTTGACTTGTCAGCACACCAGAGGGTAATATGGTCAGTATCACGTCAGGCTGCCTTTCCTTCCCCAACTCCAGAGGAAGTCGGGTACCCATTTCTACAGCTGGGTAACTGGGATGCCTCCGGCCGGATTCAAACCACCCCCCCCCCCCCCCGACCATTGCCATGAGAGACCAGTGCACTAACTACTTCACCAATAATAATGTTTGTTAGAGAAGTGTGAACATCATGCTACTAATGCCAAACATGGGCACTAACCAAGAAACAGCAAAATACAATGTCTACTTGGGAAATGAGATGCTTAAGAAAAGCAGCAAATGCCACCAGGAGGTATAAGATGACATAAGACAATGGTAGGAACTACACCTTGCCTACATTACATAGAGAAACAAAGAATTAAGTGGTTTGACCAGTTCATGAGAATGAATCACAGCCGGTCATGAGGGCCTTCAACCAAAGAGCTACAGGACACAGATCAAGAAGAAGATCCTGGAAAAGATGGATAGATGGTGGTATAGAAACACATGCAAGATACAGCATGAACATCGCTGAGGCCTCTCATATGTTCAAAAAACGCCAGCTGCATCTCCCACTGACAGATCATGGTATAAGAGGATGGATAAAGTAAAGTAAGAGAAGTAAATTTTGTGAATGGTGAGACATGTTTTGTTTGTAACTTGTGCTTAGCCTATTTCTTGTTGAGTCTGGCATATTAATTTGTTCTCTGCCTTATTGTGTTTGCTATTTTGTGTAACTCTTCCTTTTTTTTATTTTCATTTAATAGGTACTTGAAGACATCGGGTGGTTTGCTAGTGAGGTTCCAGGCTGACCTTGGTGCTAATGACGACTGTTACACAAAGCAGCTTTGCTGTTAGTGATAGTCTGATATCTTGTAGAAGGATCTCCTGGACTGAAACTAAAGAACCACTCATATCTTTGGTCACCCAGCTTCTCATCATATGTGCACATCTATCTCCGTCAAAATTTTGAATAACATGTACACAGTTTTTTTTTTTTTTTTTGTCTAATGAGTGAATGTGTTGTTCGTTATGGACACAGAGTTTGTATGAATGAGGTGAATGTGAGCTTTAATATAATGTCACATTTAATTTTTTTTTTAACCATAAAAGTTCATTTGTGAAATAGTAACGAGCATAGAGCCTGAACACTTTGTTCTGCTAAATGTTTGTGAAAGATGCTTAAGATGATTATGAAGTTTTAGTAAATTCAGTGATTAAGTGTCTGCCTACTGAATAAAGGGGCCATGGAACTGATTCTCATCTGGCGCCAAAAGTTTTCAATAGTTCAAGGATTTTTCTGGATTGTGATTCAAGATGGCAGCCTAATAGAAATGGAGAACATCTGCATGCATGATAAAGCACACTAGTGTACACACTGACCACATAATTTGACAGTGATTTGAGGAAAAGTGGGATATTCACATAAAAATCAGTTCTGTTCAAATGGGACTTTATTGAATTGAAATGAGACACAGGGGGGGGGGGGGTTGGAATATCTCATGAGAACAATAAACAGCCAAAGATAGAAGACGGTTTGGTGGTCCAGACAGGGAGTGTTTCACTCATGCAGAGCATGCCTGATTGGACAGGTCACATACACAGCTGGAATTTATATACAGAAAAAAAGTAGTGAATTTTTTTACTGTTGAGAACAGTTGAGGATCGGTGATTTGATAGCTTGTTTTTCAACAGAATGGCATGTAATTTTTAAAAAACAATATTTAGTCCTTTAATTTGTGGTTTATAGTTTACCATCATAAATATGGCCTGCAAACTAATCTAAAAAAAAAATGTTTGCTTCACCAAAAGGACTGTCATGAAAGACCATGTGCAGCAGTGCATGGGCTTTCACAGACAAAAGGAAGAAGTCCTTCAGCATTACATTCTGGACTGCCTTGCATGGAAGGATCTGCAGAAACTGGTGCCAACACTCCTTTCTGCCACCAACACCACCGTATGGAGACATACAACAAATGAAGAAGGACCTGCTTAGAAAAGATAATGAAAACTCATATGAGCTTTCGGATCTTAAAAGTTGCTCAGTCTCTGCTCTCGTTTGTCATATGCAGGGAGTTTTTTGGAGGAGGGAGAGAGAATTCATGCATGAGATGGTTCTGCACATTGAAAAGCAGAGAGTTAAGTGGTGCATGCATTTGATACACATGAATCCAGAACAGCCAGCTGCACGTGCATACAGTTTCAAAACATCTGGATGTAGGGTGTGAGAATGACCAAGGAAAAGGTGGAGAGATGGGATGAAAGACTTGGTGGGGAAACATAACATGACAGCTATCCAGGCTCCTCACCTTGCTCTAGACTGATGCCTGTTACCACCTTTGATGCTAAGGCCACAAGTAGACTGATGTCTGTAACCACCTGTGATGCTAAGGGCACAAGCAGACTGATGCCTGTAACTACCAGTGATGCTACGGGCACAAGCAGACTGATGCCTGTAACCACCTGTGATGCTAAGGGCACAAGCAGACTGATGCCTGTAACTACCTGTGATGCTAAGGGCACAAGCAGACTGATGCATGTAACCACCTGTGATGCTAAGGCCACAAGTAGACTGATGTCTATAACCACCTGTGATGCTAAGGGCACAAGCAGACAGATGATAGGAAGAGGAATAGTGAAAGGATTCTACCAAACAAAGGCTGGGAATTTATGATCTAGATATGAACGTTCATAAAACACACAACTACCACACAATAACTACTGGAAATAGAAGTCTGTAGCCACTCATGTCAATCAAGTGCTGTACTGTGTGGCGTATGCGATCATTTCTCTCCACAATTTCCTGTCTTTAGACTTGATTATGAGATCCGCCAGTGACCATCTTCCTAGCCACACTGACAGCCCATCCAGTAACTTCTCTCCCTGTCTTCCTCTGTCTCTTCTTTCCTCAATTTTTCCAGTTGCTGCAGTGTGTTTTTCCTCTTCTCAGAAGATGTCCTACAAATCTCGCTCGTGTGCCTCTGATCTTTGCTGTAATTTGCCTTTTAACTCCAGCCTCTCTTAAGACTTCTTCGTTAGTTTTCTTAGCTGTCCATGGTACCTTCAACATCCTTCTTATGAACCACATTTCCATGGCCTCCATTTCTTGCTGTACTTTGTATTCATGGACCATGCTTCACATCCATAAAACAAAATTGGCTCAGTGTAACATTTAACTACTCTGAATCTTGTTTCCATTGATATGGATCTGTTGCATAAGATGTTTCTCATTTTCTCATGTGGATTTTATCTTAGGACGTCATAGAGAACAGCACTTTGAGGATTTGTGTGGATATAACTTAAAGATTTCTGATCTCACATAGGTGGTGCAGGTTGATATTTAAAGATTTACAACATTCACAGGTGGTGCTTTGTAGATTATTAAAACTTGGCTTAAGGATTTTGCCTCTCCCTGGCTTACATTATTATGAATGATAATGTTGGTTTTGAATTTTTTTTTTTTTGGAAACATAAATTAGCTCATAAGAGAAATTTTTTTTCTCTTTCATTTCCTAGTGTAGTGGTTAGAGAACCCCTCTAGCAGCTGAATGGTTGAGGGTTTGAATCTCCAGCTGAGTAGGATTTTTTTTTTTTTTTCTCTCGACCAGTCTGCAGCATTTGCTATGGGACTACCTTTACTTTTACCTTTCATTTCACTTAACTGTGTGCTTGATATAATGGTACATCTGCAATTTTTCATACTTACCAGTTTTTTTTTCATGGTGGTCTGCAGTTTTCTATTCAATTTTAGAATTGTATCATGCATTATTAATATGTGTTTATTTGATAAAGGAAAATCATAGAAAGTGGTTATTATGTGTTGTACATTAAAAAAAAAAAAAAGATACCAAAACATTATTTTTTTTTTTTTTGGAGACTTTTTTTTCCCACTTTTCAAGACGGTATATTTACATGAAGTATATTTGGATGGCTGTATGCCTATCTGGCAAATGATTAGTTACCATGAGAATGCATGCTCTTGGTGTTAAATGAAATGACTTCTTGTACTTGATGTCAGAAAGGATGAAAGCTGCAGTCAATATTTGTATGCCAAAGGACTTCATTGGGAACATCAAGAAATAATTGTTAGCTTTGAACACAACATCATGTTTGTTTATCAAGTATTGTTATGGGGAACATGAAATAAAGAATGCAGATGAAAGAGTGAAGTTATGGGCAGTTCAGTTGTACATTGGGGATGCAATAATTCTAAACACTGCAGATAAATTAGAAAATGAAGTTCGAGAAATTGTACTGAATAATTGAGTGGATCTTATATCCTTCCAGTGCCGTTAAACGTCACATAGGGCTCGCAAGATAATTTGCCAATTTTTCCTGTTTTCAGCGCGCTTTTCAACCTCATCGAGGTATTTTATGCCTATTAATTTGGCCTTTCTTATCAATATCCTCTATAGAGTTTCACGCGGTCTGCCTCTTTTTCTTCAGCCTGTTTTGTTCAACTTGATAGCTTGTTTTGGGATTCTTTGATCGTTTCTTCTCATCACGTTACCAACATATGTCCATCTCCTTTTCCTAATCACCCATGAGACTAGTTGTTGTTCAGTCATCTGTCTTATCTCTGCATTGTTCTTGAATTCGTTCTGCTTGATGTCGAGTATTTTCCTTAGGCATTTGTTTTCAAAAGAGTCTAGTTTCTTGTCTATTTCTTTAGTTGTTTTCCAGCTTTTGCATGCGTAAATGAGGGTGGATATTACTTTTGAATTGAATAGTCTTAACTTGGTTTTTGTGCTTATAACTTTTGAATGCCTTATGTTCTCAAGATTCTTGAAGATCAATGCTGCTTTTGCAATTCTAACTTCCTTTCTGATGTCATTATCCTGGTCTATGTAGCTGCCAAGGTATGCAAATTGATTGAGTGGATGCCTCAAGGAAAAAGAGAGATTGGTTCACCAAAATTTCAGTGAGCTCAGCTACAAACATAGTTGGAAAAAAACAGATGGCATGAAATATACTGTAAACAGCAAATATATTAATATATTAAAAACTGATAATCTGTTTTGGTTCATTTATTTTCTTATCTTTACTTCCCGTGTAAAACTGTTTGGGTATCCTTTACTGTTGTTTCGCTGGGGGGGGGGGATGGTGTCCAACCTGGCAGTAAGTGACAGATAGCTAACATGACAGCATCAGGGTTCATGAACCATAGCTGATCAAGACCCTGTATCACCTCTCTGTATGGACTCTTAGCAACAAGCCTAGCATGGCTAATGGATCAGGGATTGTCACAGAGTCTGCTAAAGAAGTATTTCACCCCACCTGCTGTTAAGCTCCATTCGGGGGACTGAAAAAAATAATTGCTGTGACCTGCTCCCAGTTCAACATGATCCTGTGTTTCAGCATCTTGACTGCATCAACGGCAAGGAATATTAAGCTCACAGTTCCAGGGAGATAGAAGAAGATGAAGGCTGCTTCACTTCTGTAGCCTCTGTGCTCTTCATTCATAGTTTGTAGTTTCTGTGTTAAGTATGTTAACACTTCACAGAATAATTTAATCACATTAAACGATTTATATGTGCGGGATGTCCAAAAATTATCTTTACAGTTTGTATTCATTTGGTATTAAAGCTGTGAAAATTTTTAAGACACCCTGCACAATATTAAACATTTGTCAGATATAAACATTTGAAGTGTGCTTTCACAGAGCAAGCTGAGTGAAGAGCATAACTGTAAGTGTTGAGAAGGTACTGCAGGCATCTTACTGGGCCACACTTATCCCTTGCTTATTGAGGTCAGCTATGGTGGCCTGTTTATTCAGTTATGATCATTTAAAAATCTGCATTAAAAACTGGAATAACAGTTATACCTAAAAAAAATGAGACATATCAGAAGTGGTAAACTTTTTTTTTTTTATTGTGTTGAAACAAGTTAGTACTGAGTTATTCTGCCTAGCGATGATGATACTGATAGATGACTGTCATGGCTAACCTCAAGTCTCATGACATACATAAGAAAAAGGGACAATGTCCTCCCAGTGCTAGGCTTCTAAGAAAATTCCCATTCAACACTGGTTACAGATTCTTACTAGTTTCCCCAGACTTGTCTCTTGTGGCGCTTGCATACCTTAGAAGTATGAAGCGTTAGTGCGTTCACATTTCTAGGTCACTGCATTTGAGATAGCAATGCCAACACCTGTCCACGCTGCCTTCGTTTTCCCAGTTAACTATCTGAGTCTGGATTGATCTGAGGCAAAAAAAAAAGTCGGCCCGATTGGTGGAACTGAACCAGGGACCTTCAGATTGGTAGGCAAGTGCACTAACCACCATCACGCCAGACTGCTGTAGTGCAGCCTATTTCTAGAGGGGTGAGCAAAATAAGAGAGACAGGGGCTTGTTCTGCAATATTTAGCTAGTTCTAAAGTTAGGGTGGACGTGTGCCAGCTCTAAAGTTAGAGTGGACATTTACAAGCTCTAAAGTTAGGGTGGACGTGTGCCAGCTCTAAAGTTAGAGTGGACATTTACAAGCTCTAAAGTTAAGGTGGACGTGTGCCAGCTCTAAAGTTGAGTGGACGTTTGCAAGCTCTGAAGTTAAAGTGGACATTTGCAAGCTCTAAAGTTAGGGTGGACGTTTGCAAGCTCTAAAGTTAGGGTGGTCGTGTGCCAGCTCTAAACTTAAAGTGGACGTTTGCAAGCTCTAGAGTTAGAGTGGACATTTGCAAGCTCTAAAGTTAGGGTGGACGTTTGCCAACTCTAAAGTTAGAGTGGACATTTGCAAGCTATAAAGTTAGAGTGGACATTTACAAGCTCTAAAGTTAAAGTGGATGCGCCAAAATAAAATTAGAGAGGACGTGCGCCAGCCATGGCCGACCCTAGGAATTTTGTCTTCCCGTGCAGTGACATACGTTGCCGCCTCATCCAGTTCTCAAATGAACATTCAGTATTTTAAAACATGCTTAACATGTCGGACCGTTAATTTTAAACAGCATTAACAACAATTTTCTAAATTATTTGTGAACTATTCCTGCCCCCCCCCCCCTTTTTATTTTCTTTTTTTTTTTTAATGGCCGCAAAGAAAAGAGAAATTTCATTCTCAATCATTTTCTCCAAAACATGTTAGGCCGATCCAGCAGTAAGCGAGGTTAACTATTAAATGACAATGTGTTCTTTTTTTAAATAATCTAATTGAAAGTTTAATTTTGTTAGCAACACCCCACTTTTCTAATTTTTGGCTCCCTCCAGAACTTGATATCCGGTGCAAATGCACACGTTTCACTATCGGTAGATCCGGCACTGGTGCCAGCGCTAGAGTGAACACGTATACATCTATAAAGTGGATGTGCCTATCCCAGGTCTTCAAAAAAAAAAAAAGTCGGCCCGATTGGTGGAACTGAACCAGGGACCTTCAGATTGGTAGGCAAGTGCACTAACCACCATCACGCCAGACTGCTGTAGTGCAGCCTATTTCTAGAGGGGTGAGCAAAATAAGAGAGACAGGGGCTTGTTCTGCAATATTTAGCTAGTTCTAAAGTTAGGGTGGACGTGTGCCAGCTCTAAAGTTAGAGTGGACATTTGCAAGCTCTAAAGTTAGGGTGGACGTGTGCCAGCTCTAAAGTTAGAGTGGACATTTGCAAGCTCTAAAGTTAGGGTGGACGTGTGCCAGCTCTAAAGTTAGAGTGGACATTTACAAGCTCTAAAGTTAAGGTGGACGTGTGCCAGCTCTAAAGTTAAAGTGGACATTTGCAAGCTCTAAAGTTAGGGTGGACGTTTGCAAGCTCTAAAGTTAGGGTGGTCGTGTGCCAGCTCTAAAGTTAAAGTGGACGTTTGCAAGCTCTAGAGTTAGAGTGGACATTTGCAAGCTCTAAAGTTAGGGTGGACGTTTGCCAACTCTAAAGTTAGAGTGGACATTTGCAAGCTATAAAGTTAGAGTGGACATTTACAAGCTCTAAAGTTAAAGTGGATGCGCCAAAATAAAATTAGAGAGGACGTGCGCCAGCCATGGCCGACCCTAGGAATTTTGTCTTCCCGTGCAGTGACATACGTTGCCGCCTCATCCAGTTCTCAAATGAACATTCAGTATTTTAAAACATGCTTAACATGTCGGACCGTAAATTTTAAACAGCATTAACAACAATTTTCTAAATTATTTGTGAACTATTCCTGCCCCCCCCCCTTTTTATTTTCTTTTTTTTTTTAATGGCCGCAAAGAAAAGAGAAATTTCATTCTCAATCATTTTCTCCAAAACATGTTGGGCCGATCCAGCAGTAAGCGAGGTTAACTATTAAATGACAATGTGTTCTTTTTTTAACTAATCTAATTGAAAGTTTAATTTTGTTAGCAACACCCCACTTTTCTAATTTTTGGCTCCCTCCAGAACTTGATATCCGGTGCAAATGCACACGTTTCACTATCGGTAGATCCGGCACTGGTGCCAGCGCTAGAGTGAACACGTACACATCTATAAAGTGGATGTGCCTATCCCAGGTCTTCAAAAAAGAAAAAAGCCACCAAAATTCGCCCTCATTCTTACATGATGTTTCAACAACCTCATAGTGTCCGCTGAGAAATGCATTCAGCTCATACTTTCACAGCTGTTTCATAATATTGGCTAGCATTTGTTGTGTGGGAAAGCTAGATATACTGCAGACACAGTCATGCTTTCGAGTGCTTGGTCTATCAGTTGGCTCGTTTTGGTCTCAACAGCTGAGTCTTTTCCCCACTGAGCATTCAAGCAAGGAACCATGATCAATTCCCAAGTCAAAACGATATCCTATGTTCCTAAATCTTTACAGCGTCGGTTGCTAATAGTATGATGGCTGTAGTTTCAGTGAGATATAATAATAATGCACATGATTCATTCACTCTTTAATTTGCATGTTCCTTGTAGGCCTCTCGGTTGTGAGCAAGATGGCCTGCTGTTGATGCATCCATTTGCAGATCATCGACGATGTCTTGCAGCCATCTTCGCCTTGGTCTTCCTCTCTTTCTTTTTTCCCATTATGTACCCTTCCAAGACGGTCTTCTCTAGATTATCATGACGTTTAATGTGTCCAAAATACATAAGCTTTCTCTATTTAATCCTCTTTACTAGCCAGCCTTCTTCTATATTAAGTTCTTGTAGTATGGATATATTCCATGTTGTTGTTTGGGTTTCTTGGTATACTTCCAGAAGATAGTTTACCATTGCTTTACTTCCGGGCAGTGACTGTACTAGTCAGTGATAGTAGTCATTGTCCCTACAGGATACTATCTGGAATATCACAGCCTACAAAGCAGTACTAAATCTGGCATGTCTCAACTTCCGTACTGCTGTGACTGCCCAAAAGCCCCCGCCCTTACATTGAAATCGCTAAGGATCCGGGGGAGTTGCAGCAGACGATTTGTCGTCTTCTTGTTCCAACCAAGCGATAAATGTCAGGTGGGTCATTGTTTACAGCTGCTACAAGTAATTATTAGCTCATTGAGGTTATGAAGAAGACGGAGTATTACTTCATTCCCTTTGTTTATTTACACGAAAAATAGTTACATCATTTGTTGTTCCAGTGTTTCATTATCATTTTACGCTAGTTCTTCATTGCCATTTTACTTTAGTGTTTCATTATCATTTTACGCTAGTTCTTCATTGCCATTTTACTTTAGTGTTTCATTGTCATTTTACTTTAGTGTTTCATTGTCACTTTACTTTAGTGTTTCATTGTCATTTTACTTTAGTGTTTCATTGTCATTTTACTTTAGTGTTTCATTGTCATTTTACTCTAGTGTTTCATTGTCATTTTACTCTAGTGCTGCTGAATTACTATTTTACTCTAGTTCTGCATTACTGTTTTACTTTAGTTCTGCATTACTGTTTTACTTTAGTTCTGCATGACTATTTTACTCTAGTGCTGCTGCATTACTATTTTAGTCTAGTGGTGTGTTGTCATTTTACTCTAGAGCTTCATTGTCATTTTACTATAGTGTTACATTGCTAATTTACTCTAATGTTGTATTGTCATGTTACTCTAGTCTTGCATTGTATTTTGCTCTAATACTGCTGTACATATTTAACTTGTATACTGAAAATATAATGAGGAATGTTAGAGAAGATGTAGACAAAGAATATTATGATGCCATAACAATTGGAGGTTATGAAATACCAGAGATTAGATGTGCTGATGACACAGTATTACTATCCACAACACAAAAAGGAACTGAAAAACTAATTATGTCAGTCTGTAAGAATAGTGAAGAGCAAAACCTCTATCTTAACGTGAAGAAAACTAAACTGATGACAACTGACAAAACAAATAAGGCAGGTGAAATATGTATCAGTGAGCAAAAATTGGAAGAGGTGGAGAGTTTTGAATATTTTGGATCATTACTAACTAATAATGGAGATATAGTGAAGGAAATTAAAAGGAGGACATCTATTGCTCTTCAGAAAGTAGAACAACTAAAGAATCTGTGGAGAGGAACAGACAGAACTACAAAAATAAGATTTTTAAGGGCATGTATCTTTCTCATCGCAACCTATGCCTGAGAGATCTGAACACTTAACAAAACAGCTGAGAAACACATAAATGCCTTTGAATGTAAATGCTACAGAAGAGTTCTTCAAAAATCATGGACACAGAGAAGAACAAATATATTCATACTACAAGAACTTAATAGTGAAGAAGGCTGGCTAGTAAAGAGGATTAAACAGAGAAAACTTAAATATTTTGGACACATTAAATGTTATGATAATCTGGAGAAGACCATCTTGGAAGGGTACATAATGGGAAAAAGAAAGAGAGGAAGACCAAGATGAAGATGGTTGCAAGACATCATCGATGATCTGCAGATGGATGCATCAGCAGCAGGGCATCTTGCTTACAACTGAGAGGCCTACAGGAGAGCTGTTAGGGAGGCATAGTTCCACAAGGGACATGGAAATGACTGACTGACTGACTTCTGTACTATTTTAGTTTAATGCTGCTTTACTATTTTTACTCTGTTGCTGCATTGCCATTTACCTTTAATGCTGCATTATTTTTCTTTACGACGATGTTGTCATGTTACTCTGGTGCTTCATTGTCATGTTTCTGCATGTCACAGTAGACAGTAGAAGCTTATCATTTTACAGATCCTTTGATTCTGACACTTTTTGTCTTGTCACTAGATGTTTTTTGTTTTGTGAAGATAGTGTAGACAGTAGCTGTTATGCATTCGTTGTGCATACATATGACATGCTAAACAGGTAAATGGAAACAGGATGTTTGTGTGTGTTAATCTGGTCATGAAATTTTGCTAAATGCAGTTGCTTTTTATTTTATATATTGGTTTCCTGATTTGCTGGAAACATAATCATTTGTGTTGATTCAAGGTAATTAAAATGTTCTGTAGTTAGAATGTTCTGTTTTTTTTTTCAGCTGGAGAGAGAAATAGGGAGGAATGGAAGTGAGCTTTATCTGCAGCAGTGAGCCTTAATGGCTCGGAAAGCTGAGGAAGAAGAAGAAGAAGTTAAAATGTTTTGTTGATTCTCTCTCTCTCTCTCTCTGAACCTTAAATGCCAAGGGCACATGGGGCTTCTGCAAGGGTTTTCCACAAATGCCTGTCATTTGCCTTTTTTTCCTGCTCTTGCCCAGGTGAGCCCTCTATTGTTCAACATCCTTTCTGTTGTTCTTCTCCATGTCTCTTTTGGTCTACTCTTACTTCTGTTCCCCTGTGGTGTCCATCTTAGTGCTATTTTTGGTAGTGAGTTGTCAGTCATTCGGAGCACATGTCACAACCATCGCCAGCGTCTTTCCTCAGTAATTGTTGTCAGTGGCTTCATCTGCATTTCTGCCAACAAGATGTTATTTCTTATGGTGTTTGGCCAAAATATTTTTCTAATTCTTTGTAAACATTTAGTCTGGAAAGAATTCAACTTGTTTTCTATGGTTTTGGTTATTTTCCATAGAGTAGTACACTTAGAACATTACTCTTAAATATCCTGACTTTTGTAGAACATTACTCTTAAATATCCTGACTTTTGTATTTATGCTTAGTTTTTTTTATTTCCATATAGTCTGCAGCACTGCAAAAGCCTGGTTTGCTCTAGTAAGTCTGCTGTTGATGTCCTGTATGCTGTCTCTATTTTCTACTACTCTACTGCCAAGGTATACAAATTCGTTGACCTCCTCCACTACCTTGCTATCTACTCTGAGTACATTTCTGTTGTTCACATTTTGCTTCATTAACTTTGTCTTTCCTATGTTGATCTTTAGCCCTGTGTTGTTTGCATTCTCAGTTAGCTTGTTTATTTTATCCTGCATATCTTTGTGGCAGCTTGATAGTAGACAAATGTCGTCCGCAAAGTCAAGGTCCTCTAGCATTGTGTCAAGGGTCCATTGTAATCCTATGCATTTGTCTGATGTTGCCTCCTTCATTAACCAGTCTATTGCCAAGATAAATAATGTTGGTGATAGTACACATCCCTGCTTCACTCCTGTTTGTACCCTAAAGCTGCTGGAGGTATGTTCTCCACAGATAACTTTGCACTGAAAACCCTCGTATAGGGCTTTGATTACATTTACTGTCTTATGGGGGAGACCTTGCCATCTTAGGATTTTCCACAGTGCATCTCTGTTGACACTGTCAAAGGCTTTCTCAAAATCTATAAACAATGCATATGTTGTGCTATGCCACTCATTTGCCTGTTCTAATATTTGTCTAAGTACAAATATATGGTCCATGCATGATCTTCCTTTGCTAAATCTTGCCTGCTCTTTCCGAAGTTTTTCCTCAAGTGTTGGTACAATTCTGTTGATGATTATTCTGCAAAATACTTTACTAGTGAGTGGTAGTAGGGTAATGCCTCTCCAGTTCCCGCAATCTCCGAGGTTACCCTTCTTTGATAGTTTTACCATAAGGCCAGTTTTCCACTCCTCTGGAGCTTTTTCTAGATCCCAAATTTGTTGTAGTATCCGGCAAACTTGTTTTGGCGTTTCTGTTTCTTCTGCTTTCAACATCTTAGCAGTCACTTCATCTTCACCTGGTCCCCTGTCTAATTTTAGCTTTTTTATCGCCTTCTTTACTTCACTTATTGTTATTGGTCCTGTATTGATGTTTAGTTCTGTTTTTGCTTCAGGTATGTCTATTGTTTGTGCTGCTTGTGTTCTGTTTAGTAGGGTGTTAAAGTGTTCCCTCCATCTTTCAATTTTTTCTCTTTCTCCACTGACCAGTTGTCCATTATGTGTCCTTATTGCGGTCTCACATCTTGTGCTGAAGTTACCTGTCATCTGCTTTGTGATTTTGTACATGGTTTTCATGTCATTTGTATATGCTGCTTTCTCTGCTGTTTCTGCTAAGTTGTCATAGTATTGACGTTTATCTTGGCGGCATGATTCCTTCACTTCTTTGTCTTTTTGTGCATATTTACTTAAAACTTGTTCTTTAAGCTGTTGTGATTTGGTGTTCAGTAATTTTTTCTTGATTTCTTTTCTTTGCTCTATCTTTTCCCATGTGGTCTTGCTTATCCATTCCTCTTTTCTCCATTTCCGATATCCTAGCACCTCTTTTGCTGTTTCCTGTAGTGTTTTATTGAACTCTAGTATGGACATTTCTGGTTCGTCTTGTAGGACACTGAAGCGGTTCTTAAGTACTATTGAAAATTCGTTTCTTGTTTGCTGGTCTTTCAGTTTTCTTGTATCAAAACATATCTTTCTGTGTTCTCCGATTTTGGCTTTCCTTAATTTTAGTTTTATTTTTGCTACCAGAAGGTAGCAAAGGAATGTGACGACCACCGGACTGTCAGCCTCTCATGTCACATAACAAAGCTACTTCTGAGAATCATTATGAGAAGAACAAGGAAAAAGATAAAAATGGAAATAGCAGATGAACAGTTTGGATTTGTTGAAGGAAAGGGAACACACAATGCCATTTATGCTTTACAAACACTAACAGAAAGAGCTTTAGAAGTACAGAAAGATCTCTACTTATGCTTCATTGATTACACCAAGGCATTTGACAAGGTGAAACATAGTGAAATTATTAAAATGCTTGAAGACATCAATATAGACGGCAAAGACTTGAGGATTGTAAAACATCTATACTGGCAGCAAGAAACAGCAGTTCGAGTTGAAAATAGAATTGGAAAATACCAACCTATAAAACAAGGGGTGCGACAAGGATGTGTACTATCTCCAGACCTTTTTTCTCTGTACAGCGAGAATATTCTAAGAACAGTCATCACAGAACCAGGCATAAAAATTGGAGGATACAATATTAACAACCTTCGGTATGCTGACGACACAGTACTGATAGCTGAGAACCAACAATACCTGCAAAATCTCTTGGATAAAGTCGCCAAAGAAAGTGAACAGAAAGGCCTTACTTTGAACATCAAAAAGACAGAGACTATGGTTATATCTAAGAAATAGAATCCACCAGCATGCAGTATTAAACGGAACCATTCTAAAGCAGGTGCAGAAATTCAAATACCTTGGAGCAGTAATAACTTCAGATGGGAAATGCAGAACAGAAATTAGGAACAGAATAGGTCAAGCAAAGACTACATTTCAGAGAATGAGAAACATATTAGCTAACACATCTTTATCAATGAATGTTAGAAAACGAGTCCTAAAATGCTATATTGAACCTATCTTGTTATATGGAAGTGAATCATGGACAATAGGCAAGTCTGCACAAAAATCATTGGAAGCAGCAGAAATGTGGTTTATTAGAAGAATGTTGCGAATCCCCTGGACAGCAAAAATAACTAATGAAGAATGTATGAGAAGTGCTGGAGAGACAAAAAACCTTGTCAGAAAGATAAGAGAGAGACAATGTACTTTCATAGGACATGCAATGAGAAGAGGGGGCATTGAAAATATTATAACAACAGGAAAAATAGAAGGAAGAAGATCAAGAGGAAGACCAAGAGAAATGATACTGGACAGTCTGACGGGATGGTGTGAGAGGAGATCACCAACTGAACTGATGGCCTGCATGAAGGATCAGGTACTCTGGAGAAGCATAATAGCCAACGCCAGTCGGCACGGCACCTGATGATGATGATGACCAGAAGGTTGTGGTCACTTCCTGCATCTGCTCCTTTCCTTGCTCGCACATCTTATAGTGATCATTTCCACTTGTTGTTTATTAGTATGTGATTGATTTGGTTTTCTGTGGTTTTATCTGGGGACCTCCAAGTCACTTTATGGATGTTTTTATGTTGGAAAATTGTCCCCCCAATGGTCATCATGTTTTCTTCACAAAAACTGCACAGTCTTTCTCCATTTTCATTTATTTCTCCGATTCCTTCTCTTCCCATGATTCTTCTTCTATCTTTATTTCCTTCACCTACTTTTGCATTGAAGTTGCCCAAGATGAGTAGCATATCATGCTTGGGTATTGTTTATACTGTGGCTTGGAGGCTGTTGTAAAAATCTTCTTTTAATTCCTCTTCAGCTGCTTCTGTTGGTGCATAACAAACTATAATAGACAGCTTCGTGAATCTTGAGTTGAAGCGTGCATATAATAATCTCTCATTTATTGTGGTCCATTTCAGCAGTGCTCTTGATGCTTCTTTTGTTATAATCAATGCTACTCCTCCTTCATGAAGATCTTCTTTACCTGACCATATTATTGTATCTTCTGTGTGCTGTGTTGTTAATTTCCTTCTGCCTTGTCCTGTCCATCTTGCTTCTTGTATTCCTACCATGTCTAGTTTATATCTGTGCATTTCCTTGATGGTTTGTGCTAGTTTTCCAGTCTGGTTAAGTGTTCTTACATTCCAGCTGCCTATTTGCATCTTGTGTTTAGGTTCCAGGAGGTCTGCAGTCGGGCTGGGGACTTCCAGTGGGTGGCTTTCATCCACAACCTTCATGGGCTCAGTTTCCTGATAAGCATTTCTCCTTCCACCTGCATTTGTTTTTTCCCTTGCTTCTGTTTCTGTAGCAGTCTGATAGTTTTTTTTACCAGATAGGGTTGCTGGCCCTATGCCAAACCCTCCTTAGTTGCCTTTTACGATCATGCGTGGTAGGGTATAGAGGTCCTATTCTCTGCAGATCCCAGGTACCACATGGGGGGTTTTGTTGATTCAGGGTAATTAAACACTTTACAAGCTTATTTTAGTGGGTGCATTATTTCTTGTTCAAGAACCACAGTTTTCCTGACAGCTATGAATGGTGGTAGAAAACAAGTTGAATTCTTTCCAGACTAAATGTTTACGAAGAATTAGGAAAATATTCTGGCCAAACACCATAAGAAATAACATCTTATTGGCAGAAATGCAGATGAAGCCACTGACAACAATTATTGAGGAAAGACGCTGGCGATGGTTGTGACATGTGCTCCGAATGACTGACAACTCACTACCAAAAATAGCACTAAGATGGACACCACAGGGGAACAGAAGTAAGGGTAGACTAAAAGAGACATGGAGAAGAACAACAGAAAGGATGTTGAGCAATAGAGGGCTCACCTGGGCAAGAGCAGAAAAAAAGGTGAAGGACATGCATTTGTGGAAAACCCTTGCGGAAGCCCCATGTGCCCTGGGCACTTAAGGTTCAGAGAGAGAGTGAGATGAATGGTGAGGCCAAGTATCCTCCCTTGGCAGATTGATGAGCTAATCTCAAGTAGAAAATTATTGTCAACAGCAAGGACTGGAGAACAGCAAAATGTATTTTATTTTGTATGTATCAGATTATTGTGTCATAATTTAGTTTTGTGGTCTTACATGTAAGCAAATAGCTGGCTGAACTTGTAGTTGTTGTTCTTCCTTTAGGTTCAGTTTCATATGCTCAGCCATTATGACAAAAGATGGATAGCCTCCATGAATCTTATTGTAATCAAAAGTTTTTCATGTGTGAAAAGGTAGGTAAAGTTTGTCCTATTATGCCATGGAGGCACCTTAGAGGATATGGTGTTAGTGTTTATATTTTCCTTGACCAGTGGACACACTAGAGGGTGATGAAATCAATATTGTGCCTTGCTGCCTTCCTTTTCCCAGCTCAAGAAGAACCCAGGTACCATTCCTACAGCTGAGTGACTGAGGCATCTCTGACTGGTTCAAACCACCTTCCTTCACTGTTAGAGATATGTCCACTAACCACTTCACCACTCAAATGCCCTCTTCATGTATGCCCTACATTTTTCCATCCATGTTCTTTTCCTGAGGCCAAGTTTGGTCTCTTTAAGTTTCTGTAGACAGTGCAAGCTTGCAGGATATATTTTTAGGTCTGGAGATCATTTTAGCTAAACTGAAGTTGAAAGTTATTAACTATTATGTCTTCTTATCCCTACCCCGTTGATCTGAAACATGGACGTTGACAAAAACAAAGTAAAACTGGACCCATACAAGTTTATGTTCTCAGAATTGTAGGATGTAGCAGATTGAAGGGGAGGCAAATGAAGAAGTGTTGCAACAAGCGGAATTGAGAAAAGAATGAAAACAGAACAATACAACCAGAGTTTTTCAATACATCAAGAGATGTAATCATGAGCCATACTTGAGAGAAAAGTTGACAGGAAAAGATGAAAAGAGTGGTGGTGCAATAGATAGGAGAAAAGTATCTAGAAAAGGAATTAAAATAAGTTCCACCATCAAAACACTGTTCTGCTGCCAGCCTTCTCTGAGGACACAGCTCAGGACACTGGTGATAGATTATTCAACATAAATCTGTTTTTACTTTTAACTTTCATGCATGGTATAATGTTTGCCAGTTTGGTCTCTCATTTGATATCAGCTGTTAAAACTAGGCCCTGGTAGAGTAGACAAACCAATCCTAAAGTATAATATTAGGTAGAAGCTTAGATAAGCCACTCCTAAACCAAACCGAGAATGAACCATATTTAGCGTCTTAGAACTAGGCCTTACTTTCAGAATAAAAAAAAAACAAACATCAGAGAAAATTCTCATTTATGCACCACAATGCACCAGAGCTCGTATAAACATTGTGATAGTGTGTGATACAGACAAGATACATGTATCAGTGACTTAGATAAGGAGGTATCAGAAGAAGCTTTCACGACAAAGGAATGAAATGATAAGTGTGAGATAAAGAGGCCAGTGTAGAGGTAAGGGGTTGTAGGTTTTTGCTTGTCACCTACTGGCTGAAACCACAAAGTCTTTGTTAAATAGGCTTTGCATAGTTTCAAGGTAGTACGTTACCAAAACAGGCCAGATACTGGGGATAGTACTTAGTAGTAGTTCTATTTATGTACAGGTTAGAGGTAAGTTAAGAAACACTGTTGTTACATGCTGCAAAAAAAAGTTCTTAGTGTCTTCTTATCTGATAATCTGGATGTATTCATTATGCATGGTTGCTGGCAGTTTGTACATGTACTTTATAGTTATATGTAATTTCTTTGTGGCATTGTACAAGCATAAAGGAGACAAAAACACCTTAAATAATAAAACACACAGATATTTTATTCATACTATATAGCCAGGGGTGGAAGGAGCTTCACTTATGATGTAGTAAACTGCCTGTAGAAACTGACAGAGTGGGTCCATCCCAGGTCACAGTTTGGTTTCTGGACTAGGTGATCAACCAGTGACATGATCTTCAGTCACATTAGGCTTCAGGAAAAATGCATGGAGCAAGAGACCCTTCTTTGCTTCTGTGGACCTTACAGAGAGGCCTTTGATGGAGTGAGAAGACCAGCAATGTACAGAGTATTAGAGAATATTAGATGTCCACCATTAGTGTTAGAGTGTCTGATTGGTGAAGTGGTTAGTGCACTGGTCTCTCATGGTGAAGGTCGGGGGTTTGAATCCAGCCGGAGGCACCCTAGTCACCCAGCTGTAGAAATAGGTACCTGACTTCTTCTGGAGTTGGGGAATGAAAGGCGGCCAGGCGTGATGCTGACCATATTACCCTCTAGCGTGCTGACAGGTCAAGGAAAATATGGACACTAACACCATATCCCTATGTGCCTCTAAGGCATGACAGGATTACCTTTACCTTTTTTTTTTACCATTAGTGTTGAAACTGATTGCTTTGCTTCATGAAAGTAACCATACATTGATGTATTGTTGTCTCCCAGCCCCTTCTTCCCTTGCGATATATGAGAATTTAAAAAAAAATAAAGCTAATTTGAAAATTGCATGGTAACCACAGTGGATAGAAGCAGATGCAGTGCAACACTTTTTCACTGGCTAGTGGGTAATTTAAATACACACATTGCAGTGTTCTGACCATAGTCTAGTTAAAGCTAAGGTCATTAAACATGAACACTCCAATGCTGGACGGCACCATTGTTGAAGTATGTGCCATAGATTTCTCCAGGAAGAGGGAGTGAAATCTGAATAGAATGTTGCTTTAGTTTGGAAGTGGCAACAGCATGGGTGAACTTAGAAACTGAAACCTGCAGTTCATGGCAGGAAGAAGGAGAATGCTGTCAAAAACATTCTTGCTGCACCACAGCAGTGCACATCTCCCTGCAGTGGCTGAGATGGCGGAAGCAGTGCAGCAGTTGAAGTTTGAATGTCTTCTTCATCTCCCTTACAATCCTGATCTGGTGCCGTGCAGTTTTTACCTCTTTGCTCCACTCAGAGGCTCCTTGTGGTCACAGGTTCATCTGTGATGATGAGGTTAAAAGAAGCATTTGCAGACCTGGATTCTGGAGTGGGTGAAAAGTTTGTTCTTCCAAGGAATGAAGAAACTAGTGGAAGTTAGATACGAGGAGTGCAGGAAACTATGCGGAAAAGTGATATATATATATATATGTATAAACACATGCACACACACACATAGACAACTTGAATTCTTACTCTGCCCTATGTCCTCTGCCCAGGACAGCATCATCATCATATGACAGAGTTTGAATCTTGTGCTAAGATCTGCCTACCTGCAATGCAAATTGTGTACAAATATGTAATATTAAAAGGTATCTTATCCTACATCCTTCACTGTCACATAGGGCCCGCATGGTAGTTTGCCAAGATTTCCTGTCTATGGCGAGTTTTTCAATCTCATCAAGGGATGATATGCCCACTGAACTGGCCTCTCTTAACAGTGTCCTCTTTAGAGTTTCATGTGGTTGACCTCTTTTTCTTTGGCCTGTTGTGTTCCACTTGATAGCTTGTTTGGGGAGCCTCTGATTGTTTTTTCTCATCATGTGACCAACATATGTCCATCTTCTTTTTCTGATGACCCATAAGGCAGGCTGTTTGCTCATCTGTCTTATCTCTGCGTTGTTCTTGAATTCATTCCACTTTATACCAAGTATTTTCCTTAGACATTTGTTTTCAAAAAAGAGTCTTAATTTCTTGTCTATTTCTTTAGTTGTTTTCCAGCTTTCACATACATAAATGAGGGTGGATATCACATTTGAATTGAATAATCTTAACTTGGTTTTTGTGCTTATAACTTTTGAATGCCATATGTTCTCAGGATTCTTGAAGATCGATGCTGCTTTTGCAGTTCTAACTTCCTTTCTGGTGTCACCATCCTGGTCTGTGTAGCTGCTGAGATATGCAAAGTGGTTTACTTCTTCAACAGCTATTCCTTCTACGTACGAGGGATGATTGATAAGTTCGAAGCCTAAGGTACAACAGATTATTTGTGGACAACTTTTTTGGGTTATTTCTCAACATAGTCCTGTTGCAAGTTTATGCACTTAGTCCAGTGATCCTGGAGCATACGGATCCCTTCTTTGTAAAAGTCAGCATCTTGTGTCAGTAGAAAGTGGTCTACAGCATGAATGACGTCATCATCTGAAGAAATTTGCAACCACTGAGCTCCTTTTTTTTTGAGTTTGGTAAACAGGTAATAGTCTGAAGGGGCCAAATCTGGGGAATAAGGAGGATGTTCAAGAAGGTGGAAGCCACATTCATAAATGGCAGCCATTGCCACCACCAACTTGTGAACTGGAGCATTGTCTTGATGAAAGATGACTCCTCTCATCAATTTCCCTCAACGCTTTTCCTTCAATTTGACCCGCATTTGCCTCACACAATTATCGTAATAGGCCCTGGTGACTGTTCTGCCCTTTTTAAGATAGTCTACAAATAGCATACCTTCTGAATCCCAAAAGATGAAAGCCATCACTTTGCCTACAGACAGAACCACCCTTGCTTTCTTTGGAGGTGGAGATCCATGATGTTTCCACTGCTTTGACTGTTCTTTGGTTTCTGGTTGAAAATGATGAACCTAAATCTCATCCATAGTCACAAATTGCTGAAGAAACTTTTCAGGATCTGCAGAAAAATGGCCAAGATTGTCTCGTGACATGTTGAGACACTGTCATTTGTGATCAGCTCCAAGAAGTTTTGGGACCCATCGAACACAGACTTTTGTCATTTGAAGACCATTGTGAATAATGGCATGAACATGTTCCTGGGAGATGCCCAACTCAGTAGCAATGTACTGCTCAGTTAGTCGTCGATTCTCCATTATCATGTCATGGATTCTTCTGGTGGTTTCATCGGTGGTTACCGTTCTTGGTCTTCCTGGATGGGGATCATCTTCTAGACTCTCTCTTCCATGTTTGAATTGAGCTGCACATTTCTTCACTGTGCTGTAAAAAGGGGCACTCTCCCCTAGAGTTTCTGCTATATCCTCATGGATATTCTTCCATGATAAGCCCTTGATGCAGAGGTAGCAAATGACTGCTCAATGAGAAATTTCATCCATTTTCTCAATTTCTGCCACCCCTTACCACTTTAGTAGCCTGTAAAAAAATTGGTTGCAGTTAATTTATTGAAACTTGGTGTTTAATCGTACATTAACCTGATCTACAAATGCACCTATTATCAACTGTGTGTTTCAAGTATTTGTACCTTAGGCCGCGAATTTATCACTCAACCCTCGTATATTTGTCCTTCATGGTTAATGAGAAGTTTCATTATTTTTGTTTTATCCTTGTTAATTTCAAGTCCTATTTTACTAGCCATTGAAGACAGTGTATCTGTTTCTTTCTTGCATTGATTTTACATTGTCACTGATAAGAGTTATATCTACTGTTCCCTCTAAGCTGTGTGCCTGTGTGGCCATGCAAAAAAAAAAAAATCATACTGTGCAGAAAAATTTTTGGAGCTGTGCAAACTGCTGCTTTTATTTTCCAGTTTCCAGATGTTACTCCGTGCTATAATTGCGATCAAGATAAATACAAAGATGGTACATGTTTTTCCTATACTGTTTCTTTCTTGTTGAGATATGTCTTTTGGATTGGATGTTTCATCTGGTCTTTTACCATATCTCCTGACAGTAGTACTGTAGAGAATCACTGAATAAGTAATATGGGAAAAGTTATATGGGATACGTGAAGGGTCTAGTGGAAGTCTGTGCAGGGTCTTGTGGAAGTCCGTGAAGGGTCATTGTAAGTGGTCTTGGGGGTGGAGGTCATGTGGAAGTCCGTGAAGGATCATCTAGGAGTCAGCTGTGGAAGGGAGGGGGGGGGAGTCTTGTAAGGAAGGCATGGTTATGAATTATCATTGGTTTCAGGGATCTACGACCTGATAAAAAAAGGATGTTAGATTTATATTAACTAAATACCAGTAACTGAAATGTACGGCAGGTTTATCCTGTTATTAAATGTACAGCCTTTTAGAGTGAGTGAGTGTGTGTGTGTTTGTTTGTTTTACTTTACTACAAACATTTGCACACACAATATTTTTTTGCACATGAGCTGAACATTTTGCGCACAGACCGCAAACCCTTAGAGGGAACATTGGTTATGTCATCTGCGAAATCAAGATAATCCAGTTGGGTCTCATGTACCCAATCAATGCCTGTTTTACCTGTGCTGCATTTTTTCATTATGAAGTCTACGGCAGTTCCAAAAAGCAAGAAAGATAATATACATCCTTGTTCCATGCCTGTTTCAATCTGGAGCCATTCACTCATTCCTTCTTCTGTGTTGACTGCACAAACATATCCACTGTAGAGGTCTCTAATGATGTTGATAATCTTAGATGGTATTCCATATATTTTTAAAATTCTCCACAGTGAATCTTTGTGTATGGCATCAAATGCCTTTTTAAAGTCTGTGAAGTTCAGGATTAATGGTTTTTGCTTTTAAGTATGTTCTTCAAGTATTATTCTTAGAGTAAAGATCTGGTCGAGACAGCTTCTCCTTTTTCGAAATCCTGCTTGTTCTCCTTTCATTGCAGCATCCACTATATCTTTAATTCTGTTCAGAATAACTTTACAAAATACTTTTGACACAACTTATAGTAAGATTACTCCTATCCAGTTATTGCAATCACTAAGGTTGCTTTTTTTTTGGTATTTTAACAATGATTCCTTTTCTCCATTTAGAAGAGACCCTTTCTTCTTTCCAGACTTTGTAGTTGGTTCTCTGTAGTTATCACTGTTAATAGCTTTTAACATTTTGACTGTTATTTCATCTTCACCTGCAGCTTTGTTGTTAGTCATTAGATTCACTGCTGTTTCAGTTTCATACAATGTAATTTCATCTAGGTTGATATTTATTTGTGAGAATGGTAAATCAGTTTGCAAGGTCTGTCAATTCTTTTGGGTGTGGTCGATTAAGTATTTCTTGGACGTGTTCGGCCCATCTTAGCTTTTGGTCTTTACACTATTAACATCTTGTGACAGTTTTGCTAAGGATTGGTCTTTCTTTGGATGCAATAGTGCCTGTTAGCCTCTTTTGTATGTTATACCTCCAGTTTTACGATATGTGTCGACACAAAAGATTCATACGAAAGTATGCAGGCAAGAGCGTTAAAAACCTCCCGGCATCTTTTACATCACCTGGAAGGTATAAACATGAAATAAATTAGATGGAAGTTTTATATATTTTTTTCTGAGCCAAGTTCCTGAGCTATATGTAACAGTCATCTATTTTGTGTTACAAAAAAAGAATAAAGTGGTGAGAGAGAGAAACACACACCCACTTGCTCACCTACTGACCACCACATACATAATATGCCCTGTATGATTTGAATGCTTTCTCATGTTACACGTATATTGTGACCGGTGATAAAAAGTTATTTTTTTGACCTTTAGTTTTATCACAAGTACACTGGAGTGCGTCATTGGTAACATTTCCTCATTTCTGTGGCAGTAAATAGGATGTTCTATAAGTTGTTGGTAGTTTTGTTGTAAACAGAAAACTTTTTCTGTTATCATTTGCCCGATTCAAAATACTCTAGTTGACTAATCGGTTTAAGCCGTGAGAGGGTAAACTAGTGCGTGGTCAGACTAGAACAGGATACTGATAAAAGTATTTGTCTCCTAATGATAGTTGCTGTATCTTTACGTCACCATTTCCTGTTTTTCAACATATGTAACTAGATTGAGCACACATTTAAAATGATTGTACTTATTTAGAAAGAATTATTCATACGTTATACTTGCATGAGTTACCAGTTATATTGTCAACATTTTAGCAGGTATTTATATTTAGATTGTATTTGAGTAATAGTTTACTTATTATTTGTTCATAAAATGTTCATGAATACTTTTCATAGATTATAATTTTTATTTTGATTGTTCATTGGGGAAATGTTTCATTGATTGCAGTTTCCTTTTTTTTTTTTTTTTGCTGTTCATTTTATATCTTCTTACATCTTACATCCTTCCCATGCCATTAAAGGTCACATGGGGCTCACATGTTATTTTGTCAAGTTTTCCTGTTTTCGGTGAGCTTTTCAGTCTCATCAAAGGATGTTATGCCTACTAAACTTGCCTCTCTTAACAATGTCTTCTTTAGAGTTTCACGTGGTCAACGTCTTTTTCTTTGGCCTGTTGTGTTCTATTTGATAGCTTGTTTTGGGATTCTCTGATTGTTTCTTCTCATCACATGCCTGACATATGTCCATCTTCTTTTTCTGATCACCCATGAGACAGATTGTTGTTTGCCCATCTGTCCTATCTCTGCGTTGTTCTTGAATTCATTCCATTTTATACCATGTATTTTCCTGAGGCATTTGTTTTCAAAAGAGTCTAATTTCTTGTCTATTTCTTTACTTGTTTTCCAGCTTTCACATGAATAAATGAGGGTAGATATTACATTTGAATTGAATAATCTTAACTTGGTTTTTGTGCTTATAACTTTATTTTTATATACTTTCTTATATATCATTTTATATACCTTCTTAGTAATACCTTTCATATATACTCTTATTAATTGTTTGTACTTTTTACAAAGTAAAGGCAAAGTTCCGCAAGGGACATGAAAATGAATGAATGAATAAACTTTTTACTATTAATTATTTATACTAGTTTACTATTATTTATATCTGTTTAGTTTTTATTGTTTATATCTTTTTACTATTAATTTTTTTGTACTTTTGAGATTAATCAATACATGACCTAGTCTCTTTCTCTCTCTGAACCTTAAGTGCCCAGGGCACATGAGGCTTCCGCAAGGGTTTTCCACAAATGCCTGTCCTTTGCTTTTTTTTCTGCTCTTGCCCAGGTGAGCTCTCTATTGCTCAACATCCTTTCTGTTGTTCTTCTCCATGTCTCTTTTGGTCTACCCTTACTTCTGTTACCCTGTGGTGTCCATCTTAGTGCTATTTTTGTTAGTGAGTTGTCAGTCATTCAGAGCACATGTCCCAACCATCGCCAGCGTCTTTCCTCAATAATTGCTGTCAGTGGCCTCATCTACATTTCTGCCAACAAGATATTATTTCTTATGGTGTTTGGCCACATGACCTAGTAATGACTGGAAAATCCATGAGGAAAAGGAAGAGAGGAAGGCCTAGAGAAGAATATCTCAGTGGACTGGCCAAGTGGCATAGAAAAAGAAAAGTATCTGAATTAATTGGAAACACCAAGGACTACACAAGATAGAGAAGTATGATTGCCAGTGCTATCCGGCATGGCACGTCATAATGATATTGATAATAATAATAATAAGACATGGCCACCAAAACCTATAGACATAAAGTGCTGTGCATACATATTATGGTGATCATGTGATACTGTTTTGTGTGTGCTTTGATACTTGCATCCATTTTGTTTGCTTTTAATTTCCCATGCTGCTATGTCAGTTCATTAGGTTATTTTTCTCACAGCTTTTCAGATGACTGTTATATTTGATCATGCATTTGCTAGATGATTTTCTTGTTAGATTTCTGAGCTTGTGTTGTTGGGTTTCCCTTTTCTGGCATGGAACAAGCTGGAAATATGCATTGTAACAGAATTATGAGCTGTGATCAGTTATTGCTAGTTAATTTGTGGCCGGTTCAGTGATCTGAATACATTGTTCTGTTTACTGAGATCTGAATGTAGTTATTATTTTGTTCTACAGGTAATCATTGCAGAATTCTTAGAGGTTTTTTTTTTCTTCTAATCTTTTTCTAGGTCTGTTTTGAGTGAAACATTTACACAGCTTGTTTACTACTGTAGTCATCTGGCAGCTGATCTCTGTTTGCGGTGCCTTTCATTGACCTGCATGATCATCTTCATGTGGCATGCTAGATTTTTATCTTGAAGGTGACTTAGCAAGAGGATGATATGCATCATCGAAACAAGAATCCAGACGAGACAACTGTTCCACATGATGAAGACTGTCAAGAAAGCAGAAGTGTCATTGCTTTAGGTCCAGTGAGTGAGTATTCAGACACCAACAAGGACCAGTTTCTCCCAGCTGATAGTTCCAAGACTGGTCATACTCATTTAGTCAGTTGTGAAGGAAAAACAACATTATTTAACATGCGGTTCCCTGCAGAGAGTGCCAGAGTATCGAAAAGAAATGAAACTCAGAATGAGGAGGCAGATTATGATATTACAGACACTCAAAGACACATGACCAAAGATGGGAAAAGGTCAGGCAAAGACACCCATGTGACCTTTCAAGAAGTTCCAGAAATCAAAGCATTTGAATTTGTACAGAAAAGGGCAACAAGATTTAGTCAGAGTGCAAGTAGCAGTGATTTTAATTTGGGAATATTGTCAGATAAAGATGATGATGGAGACAATGGCTGTGAAGATATTGACACTTCTGCTGGTTCAGATACTGAGTCTGTCATCATGTTTCATACCGCAACCAGTGGAAGTAGATCCAGTATATGTAGTCAGGATGAAAATGAAAGTTTGATCAAATTAAGCGCTGGACAGCAGGGCCAGGAAAGCCATTTCATTAACATTAATGAAATAAAACGGAGCAGCTCTTCAGAAGACAAGACTCAAAAGTCTGACTTGCTGGACAAATCTTTAAATGAGTCTGATGTGATAATTTTGACTGATTTTTCTCTGCCGGGCACAAAATCCAGTAGAAGTGATATTAAGAACACAGTGTCTTCCACGACATCACTGAAACAGCATTCAGCATTCACTAAAACTTTTGATGTCCAGGATGCTGATTTAAAGCCCAGTGCTGCAGCTGAAGGTAAATACTTAACACTGACTTATTCCTGCTTTTTTTTTTTTTGTTTTTTCAGTTAGATAAGCTCTTATGTGTTTTCTGAGGCAACCCAAGAACCAGTAATTTAACGTGTATATGCACACAGAAATAAAGAATTCATAAAAGCATTCACCGCTAAAGCAGAGTATATTTAAAGTTTGATTTTAGTGACTCTATTTCCCTTCCAAGAAACAGAAAAAAGTGCCATAAATTGTACAAGTATTTCATTGGATTATGTGAAGAAGACTGTTTTTGATTGGGTTGTGCAAAGGTTGTATTTGACTGGGTTATCTAGAAGACAGTGTTTGATTGGGCTATGCAGAAAGGTGTATTTTATTGGATTATCAAGAGACAGTATTTGACTGGGCTTTGTAGAAGGCTGTATTTGGGTGTTTCCAGTTTGACTTGAACCACTAATTTCTGCGTGAGAAATGAGTGTACTAACACTGTGCCACTCATGTGCCTTATAACTAAAATGCACGGATAGTCCCTGCTTTCTGATGACCTAATTTTTTTTTCTTCTGACTTACTTTAACCCCTATAAAATTCATTTTATGTCCATTTTGCATTCTGATAAGACTGTCAGAGTGGAACCTCCATCAGAAAGCCAGGACTGCCTGTATATGATTAGTTGTCCGCACTGGCTCATACCCAAGCTGTTAGTGCACTGTCGTCTCTTAGAAAACTATTCAAACACAACCTGTCGTTCTATTCTCAATCATCCCTTTCTCTCATGTCTGTATGCTTTGTCTAAAATTTGTTGAGTCAAATTTTATCACCTAAAAGATAAAGGCAGTAACAGGAATTAATGTACTCAGATATATGAATTCTTACATGTGAAGACAAAACAAGTCTTCTTTGGATAGCCTGACAAGCAGTGTTTGATGATCTTTTATTTGTGGGGGGGGGGGGGGGGTTCAAATTGTTATTAAGTCACAATCAAAAGTTGTCAAAATCTTCAAAGTTAACAGAATTTGTGAAGGTGTTCCAGACATGCAGCTTTCACTTACATACACATAAAGGCCTTACAGATGAATTTTTGAACTTCTGAATTCATCTGTGTTTTCATATTTAATTAAATTTTTGGGAGATTTAATATTAAAGTTGTGTTTTGTTCTTAACAATAGAAATGTGGTTTATCAGAAGAAGTGAATTCCCTGGACAGCAAAAATGAAGAATGTATAAGAAAATCAGGAGAGGAAAAAATATTTTCTTAAAATACAGGAGAGACAGTGTACTTTTATAGGACATGTATTGAGAAGAAGGGGCATTGAAAATATTGTAACAACAGGAAAGATAGAGGGAAGAAGAGCCAGGGTAAGGCTGCGAGAAATGATACTGGATAGCTTGACAAAATGGTGTGAGATGAGATCAACTGAACTGATGGCCTGCATGAAGGATCAGGTATTATGGAGAAACATAATAGCCAACACCAGTTGGCGCAGCATCTGCTGCTGATGATGATTTGTTCTTAATAATTAGCATCTGTTTTTATACTTTAGGATCCATTCTTAGTCCT
This sequence comes from Achatina immaculata, assembly GCA_009760885.1. Lineage (NCBI taxonomy): Eukaryota > Metazoa > Mollusca > Gastropoda > Stylommatophora > Achatinidae > Lissachatina > Lissachatina immaculata. Next base: position 2,852,362 of record CM019694.1, read on the forward strand.
AGAAGATTACATTAGTATGTAATTTAAATTTGGAGTCCAAAGTTTTTCTGTTTTTTTTTTTTCCTCATATATTATCAATGCCAACTCATCAGATGGTGGTGGAGTGTGCAGCGAATCCTCAGAACTCACAGAAGTTGACTCATCCATACCTCCTCCACAAGGAAGGTCGGTAACAGTCATTATAGAACAAGAGGATAAAACTGTGTTGTCGGAGGGAAGAGCCTTGTTTGAGCAGACTTCCGAGTTGGCCTCAGTCTTCACAGAATTTGTTAATGTTGGCAGTTTTAGAGCCTCACAGAGGAACAAGAATCTACATGCAGGTGTGTGTTGTGTGTAATATGTGTTGTTGTTGATGTTGATGGTGGTGGTAGTCTGATCTCACTGGAAATGTTAAATTTTGCTCCTTGCCTTGCTGATCTGAAGTACAAGCATTATATTGGATGGGTAATGGATTTCATTGACTTGCAGTGGATAGTGTTTTTGAGTGACTTGCAGTGGGTAGTGGATTTGTGTGACTTGCAGTTGGTAGTGGATTTGTGTGACTTGCAGTGGGTAGTGGATTTGTGTGACTTGCAGTGATTTCATTGACATGCTGGGAGACCCCCAGAATGGCCCCCCAAAAAAACTTCTTTGCAGATTCCATTAACATAGAAACCACAGGAAGCTTTATTTACCTGGACTGGAGGAGCAGTTCAGCATGACACTGAGCACCAGGAAGAGCTAGAATAGTATCTTGAGTAACTCTGGTTAACTAGCTCCAGTTCTCTCGCTTTGGGAAGGTCACTTTTTTCTTCTTTGTTTGCTTCCTAGAACACAGTAAAGTATGGAGAAAGTCACTGTTTTATTTAACATACTTTACTGTGTATAGTCTGTCTGTAATAAAATGTATGCCATTAGAGGTTATGTCTTTCAGTTTCAGAGTATAGAGAACAAGGTGCAAGTAAATACTGTATAGTAGCCCAAACTTTAGAAGCAAAAAGATACTGTTGAAATAAGAGGATGGGATATTGTTGGTTAACAACATGAAACAGTTCATTCCAGCGTGTGTTACGTGCCTCCCTGTTGGTTCACTTTCTTCTGATGGGCGAAAAAATATGGTGGGTAAATCCTGAAGAACTTGTGAAGAGAGATCAGAATGCATACACCAGAAAGCATAGTCCCTTGGAAATGGTAAAATATTTAAGGGCAGCCCATCAGATTCATTAGAAAACTTTCTGAATTTAAAGATTCTACAAAACCAACAGAAAATTTGCTGTATGCACATGCTTGATAAAAGATGCATGGATAAAAAGAGATAAGTAAAAAGATCCTGCCCTTTCTGAGTATTCCATTCATACCTGTCATTTACATTTTGAGTCTGTCTAAAGTCCCCTTTTTTCTCTTTCATATTTTGTCAGTGTCAGATTCCTGAGATGGTGTTTGAGTGTGCAGTTTGTTGACTCCATAATGTTTAGAGTGCCAGTTGTTTGTAGCCAGATATGTGAACGGTATCTGATTAGGAGGTCAGAATTATAAGGCTGCTATCAGAACCCGTGGAATTCACTCCCAAAGGCAACCAAGAGATGACCTAGTGCTCCTGTGCCAAGGAGGAGAAAAGAAGTACTGCAGATGACATTCATGTCAGACAAAGAGTAAAGTAGCAGAACATAGCATTGTGTGGTTAGACCTTGAATCATAGACAGTGCAATTTGAGATATGAAAGAAAAATGACATGAAAATTACTGAGACCTGTGAGAAAGTCCAACTCTAGACTAAACTGGTGCAACGAAAACCACGGTGTCACGCAATCCGCTTCAGAGACCCACCAAGAATACAGGCTAAGGTCCTGCGATACTCTGAACCCCTTGTGGTCCTCTCGGGGATCACGTATGGTCCTTTTGGGGACCACACAGGAGACCACGGGACCTAACGAGGACCACAGGTGTAAATTCAGTAGGATCACAGTGTGGTCTTGGTGGTAGAAGCGAATGAAGAAGAAGACTGAGACTTGAACCCTGGACTCTGGTAGGATGAGCAGTCGTCTAGCCACGAGAAAACAGCACATTAATCAACTTTCTTGTACACAAAGCTACTGCTACATTTTAAAAGTGTTTTTTTTTTATAATTTTTTAAGTCACTTGTATTGGAGTTTGAGTGACCCATCGCTTGTAAGTTTGGTTTCACATCATTTGTTTCAGAGAACAGTCTTGGAGACAAAGAGGAACATCTCCAGGCGTTGCTGAGTGCAGGATCTGTCAAGGGTCTGAAATCATACCTGCGTAATTCTCTATGGCCTGCAGAAAGTAGGTCAAGGTGGAACCTGTGGGAGAACCTGTGTGTGCATTTGCTTAAAGCCAAAGAACGTTTGTACCAGAAACTTGTCGACGATATGCTTTCTCAGGATAGTAGGTTACTTTTCACTTCCTGATACAGTGTGAATGATGCCTTGAGGTGCAGTGGTTAGTGTAATTGCAGACTGACCAAAAGGTTTCAGGTTCAGTTCCTCAGTGAGACATAATTTTTATTTTGATGTGCCTCTAAGGCATGACAGGATTACCGTTACTGTTACCGTTACTGATTGTCTTCAGGGTTGACCCGGCCTCAAGAAATGGGTGCCAAGGGTTTCCTTTGGGAAAACAGAGGCAGTGAAGATAAGTGCTGGCCTGACTATCTCATGATGATGGTGGCCTAGAAATGTGAGGGCACTGACACTTCTTGCTGCCCCTGTGGCTTGCAAATGTCAGAGGGACATAAAGAATAAATTCTTTTCTTAATGTTGAAACTGTAAGCAGTTTTTGCTGTAATATTTCCCATAAGCATTAGCAGGGCACATTTTTAGATAAGACCCTTCACTGATGATGGCTGTAAACCAAGGAGTATTGTGGTTGAGTATTTTTTGACTCGGCAAAGCTTGGAATGTGGCCCAGTAATGGTACTTAGTAACATGATCATGGCATTTTAGTCAAATACCTTGGACCTGTAGTAGGATTTCCATAGCTGTGGACCAGAATGCTTGGCATCAAATGACCTGTTGAAGATCCTGGAATGAGCTCTTCCAGCTCTTGAGGCAAGGAGTGAAATAAGATTTTACTGTGGTGACTCTGTGCTGGCCAGAGAAGGCGTAAGAAGAAAGATTCTACATAGGTTCCCCCAGTCTTGGACTATGTCAGCCCTTGCCTTTTGTGATACAGCAACCAGGAGCACTGTATAATGCTAGGATGGGATTAAGTTCACTGGCTGTGGCAACACAGTCATCTCAACTCCTAGCTTTTATTCCATCCAAAGCCCAACAGTCTCCTCATTTGTACACAATTTTTACTGTGTTCCTTTCATGGCCTACATCTGTGTCATCTCTGCGGAATACCCTTCCTGTTTTTTTTTGTTTTTTTTTCACGTTATAGTCAATCAACGAATTTAAGAACAATGCAGAAATAAGACAGATGACTGAACAACAACCAGTCTCATGGGTGATCAGGAAAAGATGGATATATGTTGGTCACTTGATGAGAAGAAATGATAAGAGAATCCCAAAACAAGCTATCAGGTGGAACACAACAGGCCAAAGAAAAAGAGGCAGACCACGTGAAACTCTGAAGAGGACATTGTTAAGAGAGGCCAAATTAACAGGCATGAAATCCCTTGATGAGGTTGAAAGACACGCCGAAGACAGGAAAATTTGGCGAAGTACTTTGCGAGCCCTATGTGAAGTTTAACGGCACGGGAAGGATATAAGATAAGATAGTCAATCTGTTTACACATTTTTTTTTAAAGCAGTTTTTTTCCATTGAGTTATTTTGCTCTTGAATGCCAGATCATAACCTGTAATCATGTTAATGCTGCCAGGTTAGGCAATTTCCCCCATTCTTGAAAATGGACCAGTGACTGAGAAATTCTGAGCCTAGTTTTAAAATGAAAAATGCTGTTCATATAAGGACATCCTACAATTTAGACATGATTGAGAGATTATTATTGTTTCATGACTTGTGAAGATTAGTCAGTAATCATATTTCAGAAATTGAAGAGAATTAATTTATAACTTATGAAGATATGTCAGTTATGAGATTCCAGCAGGGCTGTTAAAGAAAAACAAAAACACAATCATCTGCAAATAGCAGAATTAGCTCCAGAGACATATATAGCCCAACCCTGCTGTGTTAACTCTGTATAAAAAAAAAACTACTGTGTTATCAGTAGATTTCACTGGCAGGAGCTTTGATATATGGGCCATGGTAGGACTACAAGGGCAAAACTATGCCCTGTAGTAAATTCCACCACCTCAGTCCTGATGTATGTGAAACATGAGCATACATGTAAATCAGTTCACACACATAATGTGGGCAGTCAGGTGAAACCAGCAGAGTGGCAGAGTTTGCTGGGAATGATAAGGATGAAACAGGTCTGTTCAGAAAACAAGAAGTTTTTACCAAGAAAGGAAGCACTTGTGTAGTTCATGCTTCAGTGGACATCAACCTTGCCATTTAATGATATTCCGGTTTAGCATTTCTTTTCTAACTTAAGCAGGGAAATGATAAAGCATTCCTCAGACTTTTTTTTCACAAAAAAAAAAAAAAAAGAAAAGGCAAACAGTGTGAGCTTTCAACTTGCCATCTTTACACTTATATGAGGGATGGTGAAAAAAAAGTAGATGCTGGTCAAAGGACATAACCTTTAAAAACTATGTGAAGAGACTTTTTGACTTGCCTGCAAGTCTTTTTATACAATTTTTTTTTATTTGTGACCCTTGATTTGCAGCTATTTTATGACTAGCCCTCATATATTTATGTTTATGGAACATACAGTAATTAAGTGTGGCAGTTTTTATTATAGTTTACCATGTTTTAAGTGTTTGCTTCAGTTTGCAGCTTTTTCGCTCTTTTTTTTTTTCCTTAAAACTTTCAGCTGCCAGTTTGACTTCAGACTGAAAATGTGCTTCACTTTTACTTGTCTTGTCTCCTTCCTTATATACCTTTCAGTGTTGAGGGGACAAACAGATGTCTTGATAGGGCTCAGTGATTCCCTTCATATAATGGGATATTCAGTTTTGCGTATGTTTAAAACCAAACTGGCCAATAAGAGCATATAAATTCTCTATCAGTTATATTGAAACCATATAAGTCAGAAATTTCATTTTAAAAAAAATGAAACTACGAAGACCAACTTTTCATGTGAAAGGACGCATAGCATTAGTTACAAGGAGAGAAAAAGTTACTGAGAACAGGAGACTTTTGAAATAAGAGTTATCCCTAAGTTCATTTAAAAATAGTAATGAAGTCACTTATAAGACTGAAGAAGTTCTTCAGTCTTATAAGAAAAAAAGCAATCAAAGCTGTTCAGACAATCAGACTTCTTCAGGCATGAAATGAGAAGCCTGAAATTGATTGTCCTTTTTCTTATAAGACTGAAGAATTTTGGTTGTTTTTTTTCTTTTTAAGACTAATGAAGTGAACTTTTTTTCTCATAAGGCTAAAGAGCTTTGATTGTCTTTTCTTTATAAGACTGAAGAGCTTTGATTGTCTTTTCTTTATAAGACTGAAGAGCTTTGATTGTCTTTTCTTTATAAGACTGAAAATTTTGGTTGTCTTTACCTTAAAAGACTGAAGCTGAAGAAAAAGAACAAAGGAAAAAGTTTGTGCTTGCTACAGATATGTTGATAGAAAGCTTTATCTATCACAAGACTATTCAAAACTCTTAATCTTTTTTTAGTCTAAAAAATAGAAACTTCTACACTTTAGGACACCTGGATAACAGAAGCACTCCTAAGATCAAAAGATTACATTCCACTGCAAACTCCTGTATCTGATCAGTGATGGTTATTCCGATGAACATGACATTTCTTGCCAAGTTTAGTGGTTATTTTACTATGGCTAGATAGCAGTTCTTTGCTACTGGAAACCAAGATGTGACTATAGCAGCTTTTCATGATTAGCATGTGAAGATATACCCACCAGGGGTTGAAAGAGCTGAATTTCCTGTTTTACAGTGAATGGAATGTGGACACTTCCTTCAACTGTTGATGCTGACAATGCCCACTCTTACTTCCTGACCACCCATGGTGTGGAGCAAGCCAGAACTGTGGTCAGCCTCATCAGTAGTCTTCATCCTGACATCACTTACTGCCCCTTGTTGTATCCGATGTCCTGTCTGTTCCTTCACTACATGTCCCCAGAAGCTTGTTTTAGCTGTATACAAGCCCTTTTGAGGAGCAAGAGTTCCTACTATTTCATGCAGACAAAGATCAAGGCAGAAGCCTCCAAATATGTTCTGCGAGATCTGGCTAGGAAATATGCTGTGAGTATTTTGAAATAGTGTTTGACCACATTTTTTTTTCTTCCAAAGAAAGAAGGTAAGAGTTAGGGGATGAAGTGGTCAGTGACCATGACTGACTGCTCTTGTCAGGGTTAGTGAATCATAGCTGACCTAGATCCTATCCCACCACTCCATTGGTGCCCTCAATAATAGGCTGAGCCTGGTCATCAGGGAAGGAATCACTATGGTCCCCCATGATGAAGGAGTCTGCTAAAGAAGCATTTCACCATTTACCTGCTTTTTGGGTTAACTCTGGGTCTAAAAAAATAGCCACCATAACCAACTCCCTATCCAGCACAGTCTTTGTGCTTCAGCACCTTCACACATCAGCTTCAAAGAGCATCCTGTCTGCAGCTCCCAGGAGATAGAACAAGAGCAAGATAAAGAGTTACTGCATCCTGTCTGCAACCCCCAGGAGATAGAACAAGAGCAAGATAAAGAGTTACTGCATCCTGTCCGCAACCCCCAGGAGATAGAACAAGAGCAAGATAAAGAGTTACTGCATCCTGTCTGCAACTCCCAGGAGATAGAACAAGAGCAAGATAAAGAGTTACTGCATCCTGTCTGCAACCCCCAGGAGATAGAACAAGAGCAAGATAAAGAGTTACTGCATCCTGTCTGCAACCCCCAGGAGATAGAACAAGAGCAAGATAAAGAGTTACTGCATCCTGTCTGCAACCCCCAGGAGATAGAACAAGAGCAAGATAAAGAGTTACTGCTCTTTTTTTTTTAAACCGTCTTGGGGAAGCAAGGAAACATAACTCATCTAGAAACATGTTGTTTTGCCACTTCAGCTTAGCTAACATTGTAGGCTTCACATAGTCACTATAATAGTCTTCCAAGGAGTTTGTTTCATGGTTACACTAAGGGGTATCAGGTAGAAAACTCTAATCCCCGTTTACCATCCAACACAATTCCTGTCCATCAGGAACTCAGATTACCAGTTCCAGAAAGATTGAAGAAGTTGCCATTATCAATAATCCTTTAACTGTATTTTTATGCATGCAGATTTTTCTTTGAATGCGGCTATTACCTCTTTTGTCATTGTTATATATTGCATTGTATCTGTTGTTAGCGCTTCCCACGTCTCATAGATAGTAAATTTCTGCACACTCAGACTTCAGTCAAAATTGCCTCAGGCATCTGTTGGATGACTCTGAATGCACAGCCTCTCACCATAGACAGCTGACAGCTACATCTCTCAGAAGTAAAATTTAAGAAACAAAGGAGCCATTGTTATTTTACTGAGAACTTCCACCAGTGTATATAATTTATCTCTGTTATTGTTAATCTTCTTTATAACATTATTGTGGAAGATAAGCATATTATTCCAGAAAGCTGCTTTTGGATGATCTTTTTTTTTCACTTGAATGACTGCAGAAAGGATCAAAAGCCATGAACAGAGATAACCATAAACAACAAGGAACTGGACCAAATGACAAGCTACAGCTGCCTATGGCAAACATTAACCGAGGATGGGTGATGTAAGGTGACATCAAAGAGAAAAATAGGAATGACAAGACACACATTCAGTGCAGTGAGGACGGTGCTGTTGTTATCCAGGAATCTATCCACAAAATAAAAAATGAGTTTTGTAAAATGCTCTGTATTTATTATGTACTACTGTATGGAGCAAAAGCCTGGCCTGTAAGGGAAAAGTCACAGAGAATGATAAATGGACCAGAAATATGAATTTGCAGGAGAGTAGGTCATATTTCAATGAACGTGAAAAGAAAAACAATATAGAAGTGTTAGAATAACTGTAAGTGTAATGTGAACTTCTCAGAGAAATAAGGATCAGGGAAACAATATAGTCTGACCACATCGAAAGACATAATAATATACTAAAGACCATACTAGAAAGAAAGGTGAGAGGGGGGAAAACAAGGGAGAGGTAGACAGAGATGGTGTAGGTAGGAAGATAAACACGTGACAGTGGACAGGATACAGCCTGGTGGAGTGCACTCTAAGGGCAAAGAAAAGAAGAAGCCGGAGATTCGTTACCACCAACATCTGTGCTGAAGACTGGCTGCAGTGAGCGATGAATGATTGCGTCATATTATTTTTAATTCGTTGAGACTTTCCCAAGTTTCTGAGATACTTTTGCCATGGCGGGTTATTTTTATCTGTCTGCATCAGGTTATTTTCTACTTTCCCCCCTTTTTAAACATTTCTTTGATACTTCCCTAAGCCGTTCAATAATTTCTTACTTTCAGAAGAAAGCATACAGTTTGATTGTTGAGCGTGGAGAAAAGTGTGTGGAGAGTGTCTTTGTGAACTGGATGTGGTGGATTTTCCGAGACCTGCCATTTCAGTATCTGGTTTGTAACTTTACATTCTTATCAGTAAGTTTAGGTCATGTTTCACCAGTGGTTCTCAAAATTTTTCAGGTTACAGACCCCATCAAGCCAGTGATAATCCACGGCATCCCACCTTCATTCCCCAGTCATGTAGTATTAACATTGAAAATTTTCACATGTTTAGTATTCTCATAGTCTAGGCAAACAAACAAACACACACACACACCAACCACACACACACACACACACACACCCCGTGTGGCACTCCATGAGCCCCTCAGAGGTCTGCACATCCTAGGTTTAGAACCAGTGACTGCATCAGTGAAGATTATGTAATGTTAATTTTTTTTTTTTTTTGTAGAGTTGTAAACATGACACAGAAACTGAAGATCACTGGATTTTTTTTTTAATGGAAAATTGTAAAAAGAAAGAAAATGATATGGAATGAAAGAAGGAGAAATTTGGATGGACTATACATAACCTGTCTCTGGTTACAGGTGTCAGATGTCCTCCCCAAAAATTTTGTATACACTTTGATTTATTGTAATTTTGTTAATATTAGAATTTAAAAAAAAAAAAACTACAAAAAGTTCTACTGCTGTTGCACATTTGAAATGGCTGTCATTTTATGTGTAAAAGGAGAAATACTAGTTTTAACAAGGCAAAACAGTTGAAGTTTGTGTGTTTTTTTTTTTCTTTTTGAACACTTTGTGCATGCTAGTCGTGCTGCAGTCATGTCAGTGATCAGCGGTGTTGAAAGAGGCTAGTGCAACATGGACAAGGGACTTCTTGGGCATTTTGTACATGAAAGTAATTTAGCAATCATGTCAGCAATGAGGAGGAATGAATGAATGATCTTTGTTTTAAAAGGGTGAAGAATTGGGCACGCAGGCCCATCTTACTTTCTGCCTTTTATTGGGCAGAGGGTTGGGAAGAGGTTGGTGCAGTATGGGCATGTCTCTTTATTGATACCAGTTTCCCAGACAAAGCAGAGAACACAAAACATTGCATGGCAGCTTCCACGACTTGCTAACAACTACCGTATTCTAATTAGGGAAGGAACTATTATTTTTAGATCATTTATGTTGGATTTTATAGTCATCATCATGGTACATATATTTCTTTCTATATAAATGAAGCAATTGCTGTCAGTGCTCACTTTTTTTAAATACATATTTTATTTTCTTTGTATCACATCCTATATTTCTGTACATTTCCAGCAGCTACATTTTTTTCATTGTTTGTGAGATAATAATTGTAGATGTTTTTGTCCATTTCTGTCTACCTACAGGTTAGGATCATTGATAGCTTTTTACTGGAAGGCTACAAGATTTTGTATAGAATATCTCTTGCTATTGTCATCCTTTTTGCTCAAGAGCAAAGTAAGTAACTGACTGATAGAATGTAGTATTTGTGTAGTATATAGAATCTTTATGCTGAAACTGAGAACTTGATGTTGGAGTGAACCCTGATGAAGATAATGTAAAAAGGTAGTGGATTTGTGAAAGAAGCTAATATAAAAAGGTAGTAGATTTGTGAAAGAAGCTCTCCTCACTTCCTGGAGCAGATCCTCAGCAGTTTACATCCACAGAGCAGAACAAGTTGACCTCTTTGGTCAGGGTTTATATTTGAGAAGTCAGGTCAAATTCACCTGTCATTGTTTTGACAGTAAATGTTAATACCTGTGATATGAAACCCCTTCTGTCTTGTAGGTGGCACAGAAAAACCAAAGATTAGTAGTGTAAACCTGGAAAGAAAAATCTGGGATGAGTGGCAATAGATAAGACCGTATGTGTTTATCCGGAAATTAAATATTCAGTACTGCAGTAAAAGAGGATTTAATCTAATCAGCCTGAACAACAAGAAAAAATATGAGAAAGTCCTAAAATTAGCAGAATAGCAAAAAAAAAAAAACTTTTTCCAAGAAAAAGACAATGAAAATTCCTGGGTCATGTCATAAGAAGTTTGAGAACCTGGTAGTCACTGGAGAACTCAAAAGGAAAAAGAAGAAAAGGAAGACTGAGAGAAAAGAATCTCAGTGGGTATCCTGGTTATTGTGGAAAAATCACATATAATGAATTGATTAGAAAAACCAGGCACAAGATGGAGAAGCATGATCACTAATGGTGTTCAGTACAACATGTACTGAATGAACACATTTTGCTTTTTGACTTCTACATTTTATCTCAAAACAAAAAAAGAAGAAAAAAAATTCCACAAACACAGGATTATTCATAAGTTTGTGAAGCATTTATAAAATTTGCAACAAATAAACTACATAACAGATCATGATTATTCTTACACAAAGGGAGAAATCTTCAAGTTTAAAAAAAAAAAATAAAGCCTGTGTGCAGAGCTCCCACATGGTTTGCCGCTAGGAGGTAGCAGTAGCAAATATGGCGTTCAGTAAAAGTGAACAGTCATTTTGTGTTATGGAATATGCGAGAACCTCGTCCATTGTGACTGTGCAATGATTTCGAGTGGATTCCAGAAAACAGCACCTGTTTACAACAGTATCAAGAAGTGGTATGCGAAATTCCAGGATGAAGGTTGTCTGTGCACAGCTCTTTGGCAGGAATGTCCTGGACCAAGCGAAGAAACTGTGAATCGTATTAGAGAAGGTTACCAGCATCATTTCATCCTGAAATTTCACATACCATTTTTTGATACTGTTGAAAACAGGTGCTGCCTTTTGGAGTTCCACTTGAAATCGTTGCTGCACAGTCATAACAGACGAGGTTCTTGCATATTCTAAAACACAAAATGACTGCTCATGCTTACTGAATGCCATATTTGCTACTGCTGCCTCCTAGCGGCAAACCACAGGAGCTCTGTGAGCTGGCTTTATTTTTAAAAAAAAGCAAAAAACTTGAAGAGTTTCTCTCTCTCTCTCTCTTGGCGTAAGAATAATCATGATCCGTTATTTAGTTTATTTGTTGCAGATTTTTAAAATGTTTCATGGACTTATGAATAACCCTGTAGTACAAAAAAAGAACTTGGCATTTTATCACTTTAACACATATATAAACATCTTCGTTATTTTTTGTCTGGACAGATAAGAGTAGAAACTACAACAATCATCTGACAGACATTCACACTGACATCTCGCGATTTTGTAAAAACTTGTCCATCGATCCGAGAAAACTGATCAAGGTACAATGTCTGGTTGTTTTACATTTTTCTTCTTCATATGCATTTACTGTCTGTGTCTAAATTTCTGTCTACTGGTTAAATTTAGCATCTTATAATTGGCAGGACAGGCACTGGATTAGTTTAATATAAATTCAAAGTCTTATAAATGTAGAAGCGGTGCTGGGTAAGTTTAATATAGTCTTATAAATGTAGGAGTGGTGCTGGGTAAGTTTAATATAGTCTTATAAATGTAGGAGTGGTGCTGGGTAAGTTTAATATAGTCTTATAAATGTAGAAGTGGTGCTGGGTAAGTTTAATATAGTCTTATAAATGTAGAAGCGGTGCTGGGTAAGTTTAATATAGTCTTATAAATGTAGAAGCGGTGCTGGGTAAGTTAATATAGTCTTAAATGTAGAAGCGGTGCTGGTAAGTTTAATATAGTCTTATAAATGTAGAAGTGGTGCTGGGTAAGTTTATATAGTCTTATAAATGTAGAAGTGGTGCTGGGTAAGTTTAATATAGTCTTATAAATGTAGAAGTGGTGCTGGGTAAGTTTAATATAGTCTTATAAATGTAGAAGCGGTGCTGGGTAAGTTTAATATAGTCTTATAAATGTAGAAGCGGTGCTGGGTAAGTTTAATATAGTCTTATAAATGTAGAAGCGGTGCTGGGTAAGTTTAATATAGTCTTATAAATGTAGAAGTGGTGCTGGGTAAGTTTAATAGTCTTATAAATGTAGAAGTGGTGCTGGGTAAGTTTAATAGTCTTATAAATGTAGAAGTGGTGCTGGGTAAGTTTAATATAGTCTTATAAATGTAGAAGTGGTGCTGGGTAAGTTTAATAGTCTTATAAATGTAGAAGTGGTGCTGGGTAAGTTTAATATAGTCTTATAAATGTAGAAGTGGTGCTGGGTAAGTTTAATAGTCTTATAAATGGTAGGAGCGGTGCTGGGTAAGTTTAATAGTCTTATAAATGTAGAAGTGGTGCTGGGTAAGTTTAATAGTCTTATAAATGTAGAAGTGGTGCTGGGTAAGTTTAATAGTCTTATAAATGGTAGGAATGGTGCTGGATAAGTTTAATATAGTCTTATAAATGTAGAAGCGGTGCTGGGTAAGTTTAATATAGTCTTATAAATGTAGAAGCGGTGCTGGGTAAGTTTAATAGTCTTATAAATGTAGAAGTGGTGCTGGGTAAGTTTAATAGTCTTATAAATGGTAGAAGTGTTGCTGGATAAGTTTAATATAGTCTTATAAATGTAGAAGTGGTGCTGGGTAAGTTTAATAGTCTTATAAATGTAGAAGTGGTGCTGGGTAAGTTTAATATAGTCTTATAAATGTAGAAGTGGTGCTGGGTAAGTTTAATAGTCTTATAAATGGTAGGAGCGGTGCTGGGTAAGTTTAATAGTCTTATAAATGTAGAAGTGGTGCTGGGTAAGTTTAATAGTCTTATAAATGTAGAAGTGGTGCTGGGTAAGTTTAATAGTCTTATAAATGTAGAAGTGGTGCTGGGTAAGTTTAATAGTCTTATAAATGTAGAAGTGGTGCTGGGTAAGTTTAATAGTCTTATAAATGTAGAAGTGGTGCTGGGTAAGTTTAATAGTCTTATAAATGTAGAAGTGGTGCTGGGTAAGTTTAATAGTCTTATAAATGTAGAAGTGGTGCTGGGTAAGTTTAATAGTCTTATAAATGTAGGAGTGGTGCTGGGTAAGTTTAATAGTCTTATAAATGTAGGAGTGGTGCTGGGTAAGTTTAATAGTCTTATAAATGGTAGGAGTGGTGCTGGGTAAGTTTAATAGTCTTATAAATGTAGGAGTGGTGCTGGGTAAGTTTAATAGTCTTATAAATGTAGGAGCGGTGCTGGGTAAGTTTAATAGTCTTATAAATGGTAGGAGCGGTGCTGGGTAAGTTTAATAGTCTTATAAATGTAGAAGTGGTGCTGGATAAGTTTAATAGTCTTATAAATGTAGAAGTGGTGCTGGATAAATTTAATAGTCTTATAAATGTAGAAGTGGTGCTGGGTAAATTTAATAGTCTTATAAATGTAGAAGCGGTGCTGGGTAAATTTAATAGTCTTATAAATGTAGAAGCGGTGCTGGGTAAATTTAATAGTCTTATAAATGTAGAAGTGGTGCTGGGTAAATTTAATAGTCTTATAAATGTAGAAGCGGTGCTGGGTAAGTTTAATATAGTCTTATAAATGTAGAAGCGGTGCTGGGTAAGTTTAATAGTCTTATAAATGTAGAAGCGGTGCTGGGTAAATTTAATAGTCTTATAAATGTAGAAGTGGTGCTGGGTAAATTTAATAGTCTTATAAATGTAGAAGCGGTGCTGGGTAAATTTAATAGTCTTATAAATGTAGAAGCGGTGCTGGGTAAATTTAATAGTCTTATAAATGTAGAAGCGGTGCTGGGTAAATTTAATAGTCTTATAAATGTAGAAGCGGTGCTGGGTAAATTTAATATAGTCTTATAAATGTAGAAGCGGTGCTGGGTAAGTTTAATATAGTCTTATAAATGTAGAAGCGGTGCTGGGTAAATTTAATAGTCTTATAAATGTAGAAGCGGTGCTGGGTAAATTTAATAGTCTTATAAATGTAGAAGCGGTGCTGGGTAAATTTAATAGTCTTATAAATGTAGAAGCGGTGCTGGGTAAGTTTAATAGTCTTATAAATGTAGAAGCGGTGCTGGGTAAGTTTAATAGTCTTATAAATGGTAGGAGTGGTGCTGGGTAAGTTTAATATAGTCTTATAAATGGTAGGAGTGGTGCTGGGTAAGTTTAATAGTCTTATAAATGGTAGGAGTGGTGCTGGGTAAGTTTAATAGTCTTATAAATGGTAGGAGTGGTGCTGGGTAAGTTTAATAGTCTTATAAATGGTAGGAGTGGTGCTGGGTAAGTTTAATAGTCTTATAAATGGTAGGAGTGGTGCTGGGTAAGTTTAATAGTCTTATAAATGGTAGGAGTGGTGCTGGATAAGTTTAATATAGTCTTATAAATGTAGAAGTGGTGCTGGATAAATTTAATAGTCTTATAAATGTAGAAGTGGTGCTGGATAAATTTAATAGTCTTATAAATGTAGAAGTGGTGCTGGATAAGTTTAATATAGTCTTATAAATGTAGAAATGGTGCTGGATAAATTTAATAGTCTTATAAATGTAGAAGCGGTGCTGGATAAATTTAATAGTCTTATAAATGTAGAAGCGGTGCTGGATAAGTTTAATATAGTCTTATAAATGTAGAAGCGGTGCTGGATAAATTTAATAGTCTTATAAATGTAGAAGCGGTGCTGGATAAATTTAATAGTCTTATAAATGTAGAAGCGGTGCTGGATAAATTTAATAGTCTTATAAATGTAGAAGCGGTGCTGGATAAATTTAATAGTCTTATAAATGTAGAAGCGGTGCTGGATAAATTTAATAGTCTTATAATGTAGAAGCGGTGCTGGAAATTTAATAGTCTTATAAATGTAAAGCGGTGCTGGATAAATTTAATAGTCTTATAAATGTAGAAGCGGTGCTGGATAAATTTAATAGTCTTATAAATGTAGAAGCGTGCTGGATAAATTTATAGTCTTATAAATGTAGAAGCGGTGCTGGATAAATTTAATAGTCTTATAAATGTAGAAGCGGTTGCTGGATAAATTTAATAGTCTTATAAATGTAGAAGCGGTGCTGGATAATTTAATAGTCTTATAAATGTAGAAGCGGTGCTGGATAAATTTAATAGTCTTATAAATGTAGAAGCGGTGCTGGATAAATTTAATAGTCTTATAAATGTAGAAGCGGTGCTGGATAAATTTAATAGTCTTATAAATGTAGAAGCGGTGCTGGGTAAATTTAATAGTCTTATAAATGTAGAAGCGGTGCTGGATAAATTTAATAGTCTTATAAATGTAGAAATGGTGCTGGATAAATTTAATAGTCTTATAAATGTAGAAGCGGTGCTGGGTAAATTTAATAGTCTTATAATGTAGAAGCGGTGCTGGAAATTTAATAGTCTTATAAATGTAGAAGCGGTGCTGGGTAAATTTAATAGTCTTATAATGTAGAAGCGGTGCTGGGTAAATTTAATAGTCTTATAAATGGTAGGAGTGTTGCTGGGTTAGTTTAATAGTCTTAAATGTAGAAGCGGTTGCTGGATAAATTTATAGTCTTATAAATGGTAGGAGTGTTGCTGGGTTAGTTTAATATAGTCTTATAAATGTAGAAGCGGTTGCTGGATAAATTAATAGTCTTATAATGTAGAAGCGGTTGCTGGATAAATTTAATAGTCTATAAATGTAGAAGCGGTTGCTGGATAAATTAATAGTCTTATAATGTAGAAGCGGTGCTGGTAATTTAATAGTCTTATAGATGTAGAAGCGGTGCTGGTAATTTAATAGTCTATAAATGTAGAAGCGGTGCTAGATAAATTTAATAGTCTTATAGATGTAGAAGCGGTTGCTGGATAAATTTATAGTCTTATAAATGGTAGGAGTGTTGCTGGGTTAGTTTAATAGTCTTATAAATGGCAAGAGTGGTGCTGGGTTAGTTTAATATAGTCTTATAAATGGCAAGAGTGGTGCTGGGTTAGTTTAATATAGTCTTATAAATGGTAGGAGTGTTGCTGGGTTAGTTTAATATAGTCTTATAAATGGCAAGAGTGGTGCTGGGTTAGTTTAATATAGTCTTATAAATGGCAAGAGTGGTGCTGGGTTAGTTTAATATAGTCTTATAAATGGCAAGAGTGGTGCTGGGTTAGTTTAATATAGTCTTATAAATGGTAGGAGTGGTGCTGGGTTAGTTTAATATAGTCTTATAAATGGCAAGAGTGGTGCTGGGTTAGTTTAATATAGTCTTATAAATGGTAGGAGTGTTGCTGGGTTAGTTTAATATAAATTTAGTCTTATAAATGATAGGAGTGGTTCTGGAATAGTTTAATATAATTTATCTTTGAATTTATTTATTATCAGTAACATCAAATGTAGGCAGATCTGTAGTGCTTACCAAATGTTTTTTATATTTTGCTGTTATTCAGTTTCATCTTTTCTTTTTCCTTATTCATTCTATTTCAGTTTCATCTTTTCTTTTTCCTTATTCATTCTATATATTTCATTCATTTGCATGTCCCTTGTAGAACTTTGCCTCCCTAACAGCACTCTTGTAGACCTCTCATTTGTGAGCAAGATGCCCTGCTGCTGATGCATCCATTTGCAGATCATCAATGATGTCTTGCAGCCATCTTTGCCTTGGTCTTCCTCTCTTTTTCCCATTATGTATACCCTTCCAAGATGGTCTTCTCTAGATTATCATGATGTTTAATGTGTCCAAAATATTTAAGTTTTCTTTATTTAACCCTCTTGCTAGCCAGCCTTTTTCGGTATTAAGTTCTTGTTGTATGGATATATTTGTTCTTTTTTGTGTCCATGATATTTGAAGAACTCTTCTGTAGCATTTACATTCAAAGGCACTTATGTGTTTCTCAGCTGTTTTGTTAAGTGTCCAGGTCTCACAAGCATATTTTATGATGGGAAAGATGCATGCCCTTAAAAATCTTATTTTTGTAGTTCTGTCTGTTCCTCTCCACAGATTCTTTAGGTGTTTTACTTTCAGAAGAGCAATAGATGTCCTCCTTTTAATTTCCCTCATTGTATCTCCATTATTAGTTATTATTCATTATTATGTATTATTATATATTAGTTATTATTATTCATTCTATATATACCTATTAATTTCAGTTTCATCATTATCATTTATATAATTTCTGTTATCTTCAATTAGCATATTACATGTACTATACCCAAGACCACACTGTTTCATTATAAGCACATAGCTGCCATATTTTTTTTCCTTGGAAATAATGCAGTGGCTATTTGTGGTTTTCTTCATAGTTTAAAAATAGAAATTCCCTAAAAAAAGACAAAAATAAATGAACTAGAGTGGTTTTATTTTAACTTTCTAACACAGGCATCCATACTACAAGAACTTAATACTGAAGAAGGCTGGCTGGTAAAGAGGATTAAGCAGAGAAAACTTAAATATTTTGGATGTATTAAATGTCATGAGAATTTAGAGAAGCCTGTCTTGGAAGGGTACATAATGGGAAAAGGAAAGAGAGGAAGACGAAGACGAAGATGGTTGCAGGACATCATTGATAATCTGCAAATGGACGCATCAGCAGCAGGCCATCTTGCTTACAACCGAGAGGCCTACAGGAGAGCTGTTAGGGAGGCATAGTTCTGCAAGGGACATGCAAATGACAAACTGAACACAGGCATCTATTGATGACCTAATTTTTTAAAAATAAATGAATTTCAAACATTTTTCTTTTTTTTAATATCAGGTAGGTTTTGGTATCCGAGGTCTGAGCAGAAGTGAGATCACAAACCTTCATGAGAAGAATGAAACCTACGTCAGATCTCTGCCCCTCAGTTTAACAAGTACGCAGTCTAGCGGGCTCAGACTGACAGAGCAGGTTCCATCATCCATTCTTTCTCCAGAAATGGTGAGCGATCTAGTTTTATTATTCAGTAATTATATATGGCAAGAGTGGTGCTGGGTTAGTTTAATATAGTCTTATAAATGGTAGGAGTGTTGCTGGGTTAGTTTAATATAAATTTAGAGTCTTATAAATGATAGGAGTGGTTCTGGAATAGTTTAATATAATTTATCTTTGAATTTATTTATTATCAGTAACATCAAATGTAGGCAGATCTGTAGTGCTTACCAAATGTTTTTTTATATTTTGCTGTTATTCAGTTTCATCTTTTCTTTTTCCTTATTCATTCTATTTCAGTTTCATCTTTTCTTTTTCCTTATTCATTCTATATATTTCATTCATTTGCATGTCCCTTGTAGAACTTTGCCTCCCTAACAGCACTCTTGTAGGCCTCTCATTTGTGAGCAAGATGCCCTGCTGCTGATGCATCCATTTGCAGATCATCAATGATGTCTTGCAGCCATCTTTGCCTTGGTCTTCCTCTCTTTTTCCCATTATGTACCCTTCCAAGATGGTCTTCTCTAGATTATCATGATGTTTAATGTGTCCAAAATATTTAAGTTTTCTTTATTTAACCCTCTTACTAGCCAGCCTTTTTCGGTATTAAGTTCTTGTTGTATGGATATATTTGTTCTTTTTTGTGTCCATGATATTTGAAGAACTCTTCTGTAGCATTTACATTCAAAGGCATTTATGTGTTTCTCAGCTGTTTTGTTAAGTGTCCAGGTCTCACAGGCATATTTTATGATGGGAAAGATGCATGCCCTTAAAAATCTTATTTTTGTGGTTCTGTCTGTTCCTCTCCACAGATTCTTTAGGTGTTTTACTTTCAGAAGAGCAATAGATGTCCTCCTTTTAATTTCCCTCATTGTATCTCCATTATTAGTTATTATTCATTATTATGTATTATTATATATTAGTTATTATTATTCATTCTATATATACCTATTAATTTCAGTTTCATCATTATCATTTATATAATTTCTGTTATCTTCAATTAGCATATTACATGTACTATACCCAAGACCACACTGTTTCATTATAAGCACATAGCTGCCATATTTTTTTTTCCTTGGAAATAATGCGGTGGCTATTTGTGGTTTTCTTCATAGTTTAAAAATAGAAATTCCCTAAAAAAGACAAAAGTAAATGAACTAGAGTGGTTTTATTTTAACTTTCTAACACAGGCATCCATACTACAAGAACTTAATACTGAAGAAGGCTGGCTGGTAAATAGGATTAAGCAGAGAAAACTTAAATATTTTGGACGTATTAAATGTCATGAGAATTTAGAGAAGCCTGTCTTGGAAGGGTACATAATGGGAAAAGGAAAGAGAGGAAGACCAAGACGAAGATGGTTGCAGGACATCATTGATAATCTGCAAATGGACGCATCAGCAGCAGGGCATCTTGCTTACAACCGAGAGGCCTACAGGAGAGCTGTTAGGGAGGCATAGTTCTGCAAGGGACATGCAAATGACAAACTGAACACAGGCATCTATTGATGACCTAATTTTTTAAAAATAAATGAATTTCAAACATTTTTCTTTTTTTTTTAATATCAGGTAGGTTTTGGTATCCGAGGTCTGAGCAGAAGTGAGATCACAAACCTTCATGAGAAGAATGAAACCTACGTCAGATCTCTGCCCCTCAGTTTAACAAGTACGCAGTCTAGCGGGCTCAGACTGACAGAGCAGGTTCCATCATCCATTCTTTCTCCAGAAATGGTGAGCGATCTAGTTTTATTATTCAGTAATTATATATCAATTAATATATATATATATAAAGATAATTGTGCTTTTAGAGGGGGGGGGGGTGATTACATCTAGCACGTCAGAGCTGATAATTCCCCCCCCCCCCACCACAACCACCACCAGCAGTGTCTATGCATTGCTCCTGTTATGTTACTTCAGTTTGACATTGAAGGGATTGATATGACATCCATGATGATGGAGCCTGTAATGAAGCATGTTTTTTTTTGGGGGGGGGGTCCAGTTGAAGAATTAATGGAGGCTGATGTAATTCACTCCCCAGCCAATAAGGTCTTCACCACTGTTTTGGCTGTGATTCTTTAATCTTTCAAGATCTTCACTAGAGCTTTGGCATTAAATCTTTAATCTTTCAAGGTCTTCATACAGCTGTCTGTGATTCATCAATCCTTCAAGGTCTTCACCACAGCTTTGGCTGTGATTCATCAATCCTTCAAGGTCTTCACCACAGCTTTGGTTGTGATTCATCAATCCTTCAAGGTCTTCACCACAGCTTTGGCTGTGATTCATCAATCCTTCAAGGTCTTCACCACAGCTTTGGCTATTATTCATCCATCAGTCAGCAAACCAGCCAAAGAATTAGCTTCAGGTGAACCCTGGGACTACAGTAACAGTATTCTATCTTCAGAAATGGAGAATAAAACTATTAACAAAACTTGTAAAATCGAATGTTCCTCACCCATTCAGTTTCCTGAAAGAGCAAATGATTGACAGTCCAGAATAATTCAGCTACAAATATGAAGTTTTTTTTTTTTGAGGGAGGGGTGTATGGATTGAACTCAAGACTAAAGCAAAGATAAGAGAAATGAGCTTGCAGCAAACAGTCTCAGCAGCGATCAAGAAAAGAAGGTGGGTATATGTAGGCCATGTGATGAGAAGAAACAGTCAGAGAATCACAAAGCAAGTCATCAAATGAGAAATGTCTGGAAAAATTAAGAGGCTAACCTCGAGAGACCCTAGAGAGAACACTCACAAGGGAGGTTAAGATGACTGGCATCAGATCCATTGATGAGATTGGGAAACACATTGAGAATAGAGGATCATAGCGAGACACATTGCAGCCCTATGTGATGCATGATGACACAGGTAGGATGCAAGATGTAAGAATGACATACCTATATTAACAAGAAGTCTTTCCATAAGAGCTGAGATTATTGTGCTAAAGATGGCCCTACCATCTGGATTAGTAAAATGAAGCTGATCAAGAACCCCTGTTATATCCATGTAAGCTTCTGGTGTTGTGCTAGTGTTGTCTGGTCAACAGATTGAGATATTTCATGGTGTGCTGAGCCTTTTCTCAAGTTGGAAAATAAGAGGTCTTCAAAGCCTACTCTCTATTCAGTTCAAAGCCTACTCTCTGTTAGTTCAAAGCCTACTTTCTATTCAGTTCACAGTTTTTATCCCAAGGTATCATTGCATCAACTAACAATAACATTTTGATGTCTTTATTCCAAGATTTTGCCACAGCTGATGAGAGCACAGAGTCACATCAAGTTTTTATAAATAAGCTCTTCAGACTGCTCTGATGGAACTAGATCTGTCAGTCAGAAAATTGCTTCACTTTGTATGACATATGAACATTTCTTTGTTATCAAACATCATGGTGCAATATTTCACTAGGAAAAGATGTGTTGTTTATTTTTTAGCAGATATACACTGTATTATTGCACATAATCGAACTAGTACCAGTCTCATCAAAAGCACACTGCTGTAGAGTTGATAGTTTTATTTAATAAAATCCATAGTTATTTAATTATTCAGTTTTAATCTGATCGCCATCTCTTGCCATGAGAGAAAAAAAAACAAAATGTCTAGCATTTATGTTGCTTTGAAGTTAGAGTTTCCACAACAGGACAGATCCATATGACTGGTATTTTATTTTTTACTCTTTTTTTTCCCTTTAGAAAGAAGCCATTTAGATAGCTCATGGTAGTTAAAGAGTTTAAAAAATATTCTTATCATCAATTAATTGACCAGGCATAGGTATACAAAATGAAGATTTTGTATACTAAGTTATGTTTTGTTTTGTCATATTTTTTTGTTGACCTCCAGCTACAAATTATCTGGGAGTGGATTCCAGTAAGGCTGAGTTTGATGAAACCCACATTGCTCTTCTCATCTGAAGAGCATGGTACAGCCATTCGTACTCTCTACACTCGAACAGAGCATGCATCCCAGACAATTTTGGTGATCAAGACAACAGCCAATGAGGTCAGCAATGCAGTGTTAATGAATATTTGACTAAACCTTTCTTCCTCTTCAGCAGAGTTATAGTTGGAAGTATGTTCTTGTCATGTATTTGGGATATTTCATTTCTGGGTCCCGCTAGCAGACTCTAGAAGGAGCATATAGCTCAGGTAGAACTGAGATACAAGGAGGAGCATATAAATCAAGTAGAATGCAGTTAAAAGGAGCATATAGCTCAGGTAGAACTGAAATACAAGGAGGAGCATATAAATCGAGTAGAATGCAGTTAAAAGGAGCATATAGCTCAGGTAGAACTGAAATACAAGGAGGAGCATATAAATCGAGTAGAATGCAGTTAAAAGGAGCATATAGCTCAGGTAGAACTGAAATACAAGGAGGAGCATATAAATCAAGTAGAATGCAGTTAAAAGGAGCATATAGCTCAGGTAGAACTGAGATACAAGGAGGAGCATATAAATCAAGTAGAATGCAGTTAAAAGGAGCATATAGCTCAGGTAGAACTGAGATACAAGGAGGAGCATATAAATCAAGTAGAATGCAGTTAAAAGGAGCATATAGCTCAGGTAGAACTGAGATACAAGGAGGAGCATATAACTCAAGTAGAATGCAGATACAAGGAGCATATAGCTCAGGTATAACCAGAAGGAGCATGTAGCTGATGCTGAGATATAAGGAGCATGTAGCTCATGTAGAACTGAACTACAAGGAACATATAACTCAAGTAGAACTGAGATACTTGTACATGGAGTATATAACTCAGTTAGATCTGAGATACAAGGAGCATATAGTTGAAGTAGAACTGAGATAGAAAGAGCATGTAGCTCAAGTAGAAATGTGATACAAAGGGCACATAACTCAAGTAGACTTTTCACCATACAAAGACCTGGACATGAATTCTAGACTTATTTTTTTGTCTCCAGGTTTTTGGAGCCTTCTGCTCCAGTTCTTGGTACATTCGGCATGAGGTGAATAAACAAACAACATCATTTTTTGGCACTGGAGAGACCTTTGTGTTTAGCATTTCACCAGTGATGAAGAAATACACTTGGACTGGAATGCTTGCAGACCCACCTGAGCAGGCATCAGATCTTTTCATGGCAGGAGATGACCAGATGCTCATCATTGGGAGTGGGTAGGTTGCTTTGGAAATATCCCTCAAGTGTTTTTTGATGTTTAATTGTTGTTGGTTGTATTGTGCTTCTCTGTGACTGAACATGAAGCTCTTTGCAGATGGTGATGTGATGAAAATCTTGTAGTGCAAGCATTGTATCGAGTGAGGAAGAGAACCACAGAACTTTTAGATTAACATATTAAAATCCCGAGACCACACAAACAGCTTTATAATAAATACACCTGTTATGTGTTTACAGGGAAATGACATGATATTTAGCTTTTATAGTAGTTTAAAATTTTAGACTCTAAAATTGTAAACAAAACCATAGGAACACAGTCATTGCAATTTCTTACATTTGTGTGCGGCCATTTGTATAAAAGAGTTAAAAATTCCCAGAGTAGATCTGAAAAACAGACTTCTCAGCAAGATCCACCACTTTTGGCTCAGGCGTTAAGATCACGTCATGGAAGTCCTAATGTTTTATTAACATATAGTGCTGTATAATATTTCTAATGATCATTTTCTCTGTCGTGTTATTTAGTTACAATGTAGTAGAAGAAGATGAATAAGAAAAAGAAGCAGGAGCAGTAAGAATGTTAAACTACCACAGCTTCCTTCACATATCCTGTATTGACCTTCTCAGCATTAACCCCATGCATTACTTGTGTAACATCGTTAGCCCTTTATTTGTATGGGCTAACCTAGTCTTCAGCCCATACAGAGCATTAAGCCCAATATGATGTTCGGGAAAGTTCTTTACTGTCTTTTAGAAATAATTAAGGGAACTCCTTAATTAACATTAAAGAGTGAATGGACCTATCATGGCATCTAAGCAACATTTTCAGCATGTTTTTTTTTCCAAGGTAAAAATGAGTGATAATCAATCCTTATTTCTCATTTACCTGTATTATGTGAAATGTGAGATATGAAAAATTGTTCTTTTAATTCCCATTCCCAGGAACGGACAGGCTATATACCTGGATGCCATGTTGAACAGGTGTAGCACCTCTCATTGTGATACATTTAACAACAAACCTCTGTGTTCTGATACAGACTTTAGGTTGGTACTTTCTTTTCGTTGTTTTCCAAGTAATTGTAGTGTTGTATCTGAGTAGTTGTAGTGTTATGCCCAGGTAACTATAGTGTTATATCAGAGTAACTGTGATGTTAGATATGACTATATGTTGTATTATGGCCAGGTAATTGTAGTGTTTCATCAGTGTAGGTGTAGTGTTATATTCATTTACTTCTTCTTACATCCTTCTAGTGCCGTCAGACATCATATAGACTAAATGTCTCACCAGAAGTCTCTGTTTTCAGCAAGCTTCTCAGTCTTATCAAAGGATTTGATGCCTGCTATTTTAGCCTCTCATGTCAGCGTTGTCTTTAGCGTCTCTTGAGGTCAGCCTTTTTTTTTGCCTTTTTTTTCAGATGTTTCCTATTTGATGGCTTGCTTTCTTTTGTAATTCTCTGACTGTTTCTTCTCATCACATGGCCGGCATATTTGCACCTTATTTTCTTGATCATAATTAGAGAGCTGTAGTGTTACAGTCTAAAACTGTGGTGTTATAACCAAGTAACTATAGCTAATGGCCAAGTAATTGTAATTTATATTCAGGTAACTGTTTGTCATAAATACAAGGGGCGTTCAGAAAGTAATTCACCACGTCGTTTTTCTCAGGAGCTGTTTATTAAAAAAGCATGAAATTTATACACAATATACATGGATATGTCGTGTAAATATCGGTATTATTCAACATAATCCCTATCAACTTGTACGGCTTTATGCCAGCGTGAAACAAGTATACGTATTCCTAGTCCGTACCAGATTTTCTTTTGATTATGTAGCCACTTCTTCGCTGCATGAATCACTCCTTCGTCATCTTCAAATCTTACCCCTCAGAGTGCTTCTTTAAATGGACCAGACAGATGGAAATCAGAGGGTGTCAAATTGGGACTGTACACATCACATAGGTGCTTGTGAGTGTTCACAAGTTGCCTTCTCTGCAACGAGAAATTCTATCACAATTAACTGCTTATACCACAAGTTGCTAACGCGCTCCATTTCAACCATTGGGGCAGCCATATTCTTTGGCTGGTTGTGGTGCAATTTGATTCACACAATCAGCACATGCCGTATTTAAAATATGCAAAATTTCATGCTTCTGTCTTCATTATTAGCTGAAAAAAAAACGATTCGGTGCATTACTTTCTGAACGCCTCTCATAGTTTACATCCAAATAACTACTTTATATCCAAATAACTACTTTATATCCAAGTAACTACAATTTATATACAGATATTTAATGTCTAAGTAGCTATTGCTTATATCCAAAAAAACTATAATTTATGTCCAGATAATTCATGTTTAAGTAACTGTAGTTTATATCCAAGTAACTATAGTTTATATCCAAATAACTGTTGTTTATACCCAAAGAGTTTAGTAAAAAAGCAGTTCTAGGAAACTTTTTTTTTAATCTGAAAGAGAGTCTTTAAGAAGAGAAAAGGTGATAAGAATGGCACAAAAAAATACAGAGTTGTTCAGTTACTGAAATGTTTTATTCTAAAATAATTATCTTTCCAGTTGCCGTGTGGTTGAGGTGTTTGGTTTCATCGAGTAATCATCTGCAGTGAAGCAGCAGCCATTCACTATCAGCCCCTTGATGTATGAACTTGTGCCAGATTATGGGACAGTCTAACGTTTATGTGTGTGTGAAGGAGTGAGAGAAAGTGAGGAAGGTTTTTTCTAGAGTTGTAGAATTAAGTGGACTGACTTGGACTTGGACTTTTGACTTGAAAGGGTGAAGAGAAGTGATTCAGGCTCAGCTGGTGACATGACCATGCTGTCACAGCAAAATATTAATACGACATCTGCGACGTCTTATGTCTCAGTGACGTCATTGTGTGTGTGTTTAAAATGGGTTATTAACATTGAGTCAGTGAAATAGACTTACTTGAGTCAAACTTTGAAGACTCAGTTTATTGTAGGGAGTGAAGGTGTGAGTCAGTCAGTAGAACTTTTGTTGAACTTTGAAGACTTGATTTATAACAGGATTGTAGACCTGAGTCAGTCAATTAGGACCCAGGTTGAACTTTGAAGACGTGACTTATAACAGGATTGTAGACCTGAGTCAGTCAATTAGGACCCAGGCTGAACTTTGAAGACATGACTTATAACAGGATTGTAGACCTGAGTCATTCAACTAGGACCCAAGTTGAACTTTGAAGACTTGATTTATAACAGGATTGTAGACCTGAGTCATTCATGTAGGACCCATTGAACTTTGAAGACTTGATGCAGACTTGGCTGAGAAGAAGAACAGTAACTCTGACTCAGCTGACAATTTTAAGGCAGTGACTTGTGATTGAACTTGACACCTGCCTTTAAAAACATGATTCAGCACTAGATTATTTTAATCAACAGTCTTCAGCTGTGATATTTATTTCACAGCTTTTATTTACTTGCTGTGAGTATTTCTGTTTTGGCTGTGATTATACATGTGATTTTCTTGGGTAAAATATGTTCTAGCTGTATTGAGAAATAAATGTTCCATATTGAGAACTATATGTTACATTTGTATTGAGAACCATATGTTGCTGATGTACACAAAAAAAAAAAAAGAAAGAAGAGTAACCATCAGAGAGACTTCTTTTTTTTTAAATTTTCATTTTTTTCTTAAGAATATTACTTTCCCCAATGTTGGAGGTTTAATTAAGTTAAAGAGGCATTAATAAACGAGGGTCATACTGAAAGTCATGAGCAAAATTTTTTTAAAATCAGAATTTATAGATAGAGAAAATATAAATGTATCACCTTAACCTGCATCCTTTTCTTCACTTTTCAACATAATCTCAATTTCTCTGCACACATTTTTCCCATTGCTCTGCAAGTTTGAAAATGCCCTCCCGGTAGAATTCTGTTGCAGCTGACTGACCTCGCAGACGCGCTGCTTTCTGGACGTTCTCTCCCGTGGGACCCAGCAGGCACAAAGTTTTCTATAGCCTACAATTTCAATCATTTCCCGTACTGCACTGTGTCATGTTCCAAGATTTACAGCGATTTCAGATACTGTGACACGTCTATCTTCTTTAATGATGTCGTCAGCCCTTTCCATGTTGTGTTTAGTGGAGACAATTTGAAGGCAACCGCTGCGAGGCATACATTGGATGCTCGTGTTTCCATCTTTGAAATGTTTCACCCACTTCCTAACACTGCTAGCACCCATATAGACATCTCCATAAGCAAGCTGAAGTCTTTGGTGAATTTCAGTAGCGAGGATTTCCTCTTTAACGAGGAACTCAATTACAGCACGTTGATGAAATGAAACTTCAGCACCCGCCATTTTGTTTATGCTCCATGTTGTTATGTGACACATGATGGTGATGTCATGTGACCTTTACATGAAATGCAAAGGATGCAGTTAAGGTGATGCATATTATATTTTCTCTATCTATAAATTCTGATTTTTAAAACATTTTTGCTCACGACTTTCGGTATGACCTTCGTATAAGACTGGCTGTCAGTATCCATTCTGATAGCTTGATGCCATGATGTTAAGGGCGCCATAGGACCCCTTAGTGATTGCCGGGATTTTAATGGCCAAGTTATTGATGTTATAATTATGTTAACATTGGTTGTAGTGTGTTACTAGTTTCATGAGAGTGATAATTAGTTTTCTGTTGTTGTTGTACAGATGTTACATGTTACAGATGGAAACAGTAACCTACATTTTGGAATAACTGTGACGCACGACACTGATTGTATATTTTGTATACACACAATATTTATACAAGTGCATCTTTTATTGCATTTTTTTTGCTTGTTGTGTAAATACAGTCTATAACCAAGGAGTTCTTTCATACTGGTGGTCATTTTTTACTTTCATATATACTTAATAACAACTTTTGTAACAAATGATAAGGATGTGTCAAGTGGAAAGCACAAAAAAAAACCCAGAAACAAAAACAGAAAGCTGTAGAAATATTGACCTTTATACCAAGGATGTTTGCAGGCTCGTATTTTGAGACCTTGGAGGCCATACTAAAGTGACCATAAGTATCCCATTATATGAAGCAAACTGTCGAGCCGCATGAAGAATCTGTTTCCTCAATGCTGAAAAGTGTATGACAAGACAAGATGAGACAAGTGACAAATACAGTTATCTGAGGCAGCCAAAGCCCTGTCTCACATCTCATTTGGTTCTCCTAGTAAACTAGCTCAGTACGACTAACAAGGAAGGGCTTGCCATGATTCCTGTGCTGGTACAGTATGCTGACAAGCTTCTCTTGCTTTCTTTTTTTTGGTCCTTTCTTGGTGTGCAAGTTTAGTCACCGTAGCCCATTCCTAGTTCAATGCAGCTGTTGTGCTCCAGTGTCTAATAATGATTCTCTCTTTTTATCTGGTGCGTTGTTTTTGTATGTGGCCCTTGACACAAGCATTTGGCGAAGTGTTAGATTGTTGCATATTCTTGATTAATATGCGCTTATCATATTTTCTACCATTCTTGTTTCTACTCACTTTCCTCTCACTTTCTATATTTATGTAAAACTGAACCATACTCTTCTGTCTACCTTTATTGCTAGTTCCACTTTTACCCACTGTTGTCATTTTTCTCTCATGTTTCCAACATCTCCGCTGTGTTGACCACCAGGAAGACCCTGTTTGCAGTCCAAGGAGATAGATGACAGTTGTGAAATCAATTTGTGGAACTTGCACTTTGGCATTGGTGATGGCAGTAAGATTTTTCGAAACTGGTACAGCTATACCTGTGTTTCACCTTGCATGAAGAACTTTCAAAAATACCAGTTTTCTCAGTACAACATTCAGTACCTTATACTTTAGAAAATTTTTTTAATGTAAAATTAAACACACTTACGAACATTAACAGGAATTAAACGTTTGTGTGAAATTTTTCACATCCTATTTGTGACAAGACTTACTTGTTTACAAAATGCTTATGTGCTGTACCAAAGTCAAAATTGATTCTCCTACAGCCATATTGAGCATCTTCGTTCTTCTAGCCCAGTTATTCTCCAGTTGATTTTGCTGGTTGGTGTTTACTAGGATTTCGATAATTTAAACTGGTTAGCATAACCAATGACTTCCAGAAGTTTCTTTTTTTTTCTCCTTTTTTAAATCAGTTATTTGCTGGTAGTTGCCAGTTAGTGCGATCATTGTCGTGTAGCATATATCCTAAGCATGCATCAGCCATCTTTGAAGTCACCAGCTTCATACAGACCACTTGTAATGAAATTGTCACATACTTTGACATAAATAAAAAAAAAAGATAACATAATTATTGATACCCTCATTGAGTACAGAAGGCTGATGGTGATTTCTGTAAATAGCTGAAGCACCTGTGATGGATATGTAGCATTTGTTTGCACAGAATGTGTTAAAACACTCTTAATTGAAGTCTTTCAGTGGCTCTTAGTGAAGTCAGACATTATAAGGACTAACAAGGAGAAGGAAATTTTTTCCAAATCTCAATAAAAACTATATTTTTGTCAAAGTGTATCTTAACTAAAGCCAAATTTTTGTCAAAGTGTATCTTAACTAAAGCCAAATTTTTGTAAAAGTTTATCTTAATAAAAGTTTTGCTAGTGTTCTCAACAAAAGTCAAATTTTTGTCAGCATTTTCAATGAATACCAGATTTTTGTCAGTGTTTTCAACAAAAGCCAAATTTTTGTAAAAGTATATCTCAACAAAAGCCAAATTTTTGTAAAAGTATATCTCAACAAAAGCCAAATTTTTGTAAAAGTATATCTCAACAAAAGCTACATTTTTTTGTCAAAGTGTTCAGTTAAGGTAAACAAGGTTATATGTTTTTGTTTGTATCATCTTCATAATTTGTCTTTTTCTTTGAGCAGCTGTTGAGTAGATGTTACCTCTTTGAGGAATCTGCCAAATACAAGTTTTACTGGGCTGCTATTATTATGGCAGCATTTGATTAGCATAATTGGCATGCAGGAAAACAGATACATTTGTTCAGCAGAGTCCAATCTTTAAAAAAAAAAAAGTAATCCTATCATGCCATTGAGGTACCTAGAAATATGGCATAAGTGCCCATATTGTTTTTGACATGATGGCATACTAGAATATCATGTGATCAGCTTAATGCCTGGCAGCCTTTCCTTCCCCAGGCTCAGAAGAAACCAGGTGCCAATTTCTAAATCTGGGGACTGGCATGCATCTGGCAGGACTTGAACCATCAACCTCACAGTGAGAGGTGAGTACACTAACCACTATGCCACTCAGATGCCATCCAGTCTTTAATTTTTGAATTTGCGGAGTGTCCTTCTTGATTCACCCGAGAATTTGCTATGGGATAAGTCATTGGCACTATCCTCTACTGGACTCTGCTGATCAGTTCTAGAGGAAAGACAAGGACAGAATGTCTTATAGTTTATTTCTAAGTATTCGGACATGTATACATGCGTCAGTTAAACAAGACAAAAAGGCAAAGATTATAACAAGTACACACTTTGTCCTGCACAAAGTATTTTCATGTGTTCTAACCTTCACTATTATTTTGTACATACTGCGTCTAACTTGTTCACATACTTTATGGTTATTTTCATTGATTTTTTTTTTACCTCTCGTTAGTTGTCATTACTTGATATTTTCATTCTTTATAAATGTGAAAGAGCCATCCTTATGTGAGATGTAGTGTCAACAACGATTGCATGTTTCTAGATTAAAGTTATTCAAGTAAGTCTAGAAGTTGGTCAGAGGTGACAAAAGCCAAACTTCTCCTTGTTTGAGTGAAAATTACCTGTAAAATTCACCAGAAGTCCCTGTGATCATGAACTGACCACAGCTTTGTAATACAGATGGTTCCTGCAGGACTTGACATTCTCAAGTTAAATAATCTGCAGATACAACCGTCAACTTCTCTTGCATTTTTTTTTTTGGTATTAAAATAACTTGAAATGTCCCATTGCAGTCTGTGATAACATTTTAATTTCTTAATATTCAGTGTTTTCTAACCTTCTGAAACAAATTTAGAACAGATTTTTTCAGACACTGATGATAGGTAGGTATAATAGCAAATTAATAGAAAACAGTGTCACTAGAGGATCTAACTTAGAGTGAAGTAGTTGGAACAGAATCCTATCATCAGTTCGAGGTCATCTGTACTTTAAACTTTAGCATATAACCTGTTAATGCACATTGTAGTTCTGTTAAATTTATACTAAGAGATAATGTAAGGAAACAGTTTATACTTCCATGCCACTCATCATCTCCTCTGCTTTCACTCCGTCACATGTATAGTTTTGTCCAGATAGTAATATCAGAGTGATTGTATTTGTAAAACTGCAGGTGATTGTTTGGTGAAGATTAGGATGAAATACTAGCAGTGCTATAACACAAGCAGAAAATACAGAAGAGCAATAGTTTGACAAGCAATAGTTTTTTTTTCAGATTTATAACAAAAATGATTTTTTTTAAAATCAGGTATCCCATTTGATATGTCAAATATTTGTGTTATTCTTAAAATGTATCTACTATCTGAGATAGACTGTTGTCATCATTTTTTTTTAGTGTGTCTTCTGGGGATGAATATACTTTGAAATAAGGAGCAATGAATGTGATAAGAATGTTTTTGTTGGTGATGATATAAGGACAAGAATGCCCCTATTCATGATGGTCTAGAGACAATGATGCCTTATTGGCGATAATCTAGGAACAAGTTAGCTTTTATGAACGGACAAGGTTGCCTTTATTGATGATGATGTAAGGACAAGATTGCCTTTATTAGTGATGATAAAGGGACAAGGTTGTCCTTATTGATGATGATGTAAGGACAAGATTGCCTTTATTAGTGGTGATGAAGGGACAAGATTGGTTTTATTGGTGATGATGTAGGAACAAGGTTGCCTTTATTGGTGATGATATAGGGACAAAATTGTCCTTATTGATAGTGATCTAAGGACCAGATTACCTATATTGGTGATGATATAAAGAGACCAATCATAATGAAGAATCATGATTTTCTAAACACATATATTCAGGATCTGATGATGGTGTATAAAAAAAAACTGAAGATTCATAAAGTGCATTTACCAGTGGAAAGGCAAAAAAAACCACAAACAGTGACTCATAATGTTTTGTTGATGTTATTATGTACTTTTATTACCTGTTGTATTTGAATATAGTGGATTACAATTATGATTTTCTGGATTGTATTACCATATTATTATATTATTTAACATCTGCATTATTTTTAACTGTGTTACACTACACTTTTCTATGATGAACAATATTGCCATATTCTGATTTTCATAAATGGCAGTGTTTTGATGTTGTAATCTTGCTATTGTGATAATATTGCAAGTAATTTTTGTTGCTGTTCATTTTTGTGATAATAAAAATAGTTGGAACATGTTCTAGAGACTTGGTTATTCTTCTTTTCTTTATACTTAAATCTATTGTGTTTTAATTCTTTTGTTTTCTTTTACTCCAGTTTTTAGAGTTACTGCTTTTTGTCTCGCTCTGAAATAAAAATAATTAGTACAGTATGGTGTACATTTGCATACACATGTGCAAAGAAACACTGCTCCAGAATGTTTAATCATTATATATATGTGTGTGCGTGCGTGTATGTGTGTGTGTCCCAGCATCACTCTGGAACGCCTGGAGCAGTTTCAATCAAACTTGGTTCGCACATGACTTACAATTTGGAGATGTATAATTTTGGGGCTAAGACACCCCTATCTGCACTGGGAGTGGGGTATGAAGGGGGTGGAGGTCTTATCCACTAAAGTCACGGAGGAACAAACAATGGTCTAAGGGAGATAATCGTTAAATAGAGCGATACTGGTCTAAGAGAAGCATTTGTAGTCTCTAATGGCAAGTCCAAATAGCAACCTTCTAGAAGGTTGTGGATATGACTTCGGCCGTGGGCTCATGATGTTCCAGAAACTTCCAGCACCCTCCCGATCTTAGATTATCATATATAAGGTACGCTAATTCGGCATGTCTTTCAGGGAATGTGACAGTTTCATTTCACTTTTTTACTTCATAGTGAATTGTTACATACACTGATAATGTGCAGTTTGGATCACGTTCATTACCTCCAATCGCCATTGGGGTCTTAGGGGTGAGAGTGGGATGTGGTGACATGTAAAAATAATCGAAAAAGACCGATATTACTGTTGAATCCATAGGTTTCGGTGTCGCTGAGATGAATAGTGACACTCCTGATGTTGTTTAAATCCAAGTTAACCCCTCAACGGCATGGGGTGCCCTAGGGGTGGGGGTGGGATGGGGTGACATGTAAAGATAATCGAAAATGACCGATATTAGAGTCGAATCCATAGTTTTTTTGGAGTCGCTGAGATGGATAGGGACACTCTCGATGCCGTTTAAGTCCAAGTTCAGCTTCCGTCGGCATGGGAGGGGGGAGCTAGGAGCTGGGTGGGATGTGGGTGAAATGTACAAATAATCGAAAATGGCCGATATTAGTGTCGAATGCATAGTTTTCGGGGTCGCTGAGATGAATAGTGGCACTCCTGATGCCGTTTAAGTCCAGGTTCAGCCTCTAACGGCATGGGGGGGGGGAGCGCTAGGTGTTGGGTGGGATGGGAAGTGACATGTAAAAATAATCGAAAACGACCGATATTAATGTCGACTCCATAGTTTTCGGGGTCGCTGAGATGAATAGTGACACTCGAAAGTTCAGCCCCATTGCACCGGGGGGGGGGGGGGGGGAGTAGTGATGAAAAATAAAATGTCCAAATTGACCGAGATTAGTTTCGACTCCATATTGTTCGGGGTCGCTAAGCTGATTAGTGATAGTCCTGATGACAATTAAGCCCACATTTAGTTGAATAGAAGGAATAGAACTATGTAGAACCTCTAGACTCTGTAGAACCTTCTAGAAAGTTGTGGAAATGAACAGAACATTGTAGAAGATTGTGGAACTGAATTGACCTCTGTAGAACCGTCTAGAAGGTTGTGGAAATGAATAGAACTTTGTTGATTGAAATAAATAAATACCCGGGCAACGCCGGGTAATCATCTCTCTCTCTCTCTCTCTCTCTCTCTCTCTCTGAACCTTAAGTGCCTAGGGCACATGAGGCTTCCGCAAGGGTTTTCCACAAATGCCTGTCCTTTGCCTTTTTTTCTGCACTTGCCCAGGTGAGCTCTCTATTGCTCAACATATTCTCTATTGTTCTTCACCATGTCTCTTTTGGTTTACACTTACTTCTGTTTCCCTGTGGTGTCCACCTTATTGCTATTTTTGTTAGTGAGTTGTCAGTCATTCGGAGCATATTTCCCAACCATCGCCAGCGTCTTTCCTCAATAATTGCTGTCAGTGCATTTCTGCCAACAAGATGTTGTTTCTTATGGTGTTTTATTTTTCTAATTCTTCGTAAACATTTAGTCTGAAAAGAATTCAACTTGTTTTCTATGGTTTTGGTGATTTTCCAGCATTCACTTCCATAGAGTAGTACACTTAGAACATTACTCTTAAATATCCTGATTTTCATATTCATACTTTTTTAAAAATTTCCAATGAGTCTGCAGCATTGCAAAAGCCTGGTTTGCTCTAGTAAGTCTGCTGTTGATGTCCTCTGTGCTGTCTCCATTTTCTACTACTTTACTGCCAAGGTATACAAATTCGTTGACCTCCTCCACTAACTTGCTATCTACTCTCAGTACATTTCTATTGTTTACACTTTGCTTCATTAACTTTGTCTGTCCTATGTTGATCTTTAGTCCTATGTTGTTTGCATTCGGAGTTAGCTTGTTTATTTTATCTTGCATATCTGTGTGGCTGCCTGATAGTAGACATATGTCGTCCGCAAAGTCAAGGTCCTCCAGCACTATGTCAAGGGTCCATTGTAATCCTCTGCTTTTGTCTGATGTTGCCTCCTTCATTAACCAGTCTACTGCCAAGATAAATAATGTTGGTGATAGTACACATCCCTGCTTCACTCCTGTTTGTACCCTAAAGCTGCTGGAGGTATGTTCTCCACAGATAACTTTGCACTGAAAACCCTCGTATATGTAATCTTTGATTACATTCACTATCTTATGGGGGAGACCATGCCATCTTAGGATTTTCTACAGTGCATCTCTGTTGACACCGTCAAAGGCTTTCTCAAAATCTATAAACAATGCATATGTTACGCTATGCCATTCATTTGCGTGTTCTAATATTTGTCTAAGTACAAATATGTGGTCTATGCATGATCTTCCTTTCCTAAATCCTACCTGCTCTTTCCGAAGTTTTCCCTCAAGTGCTGGTACAATTCTGTTGATAATTATTCTGCAAAATACTTTACCGGTGAGTGGTAGTAGGGTAATGCCTCTCCCGTTCCCGCAATCTCCGAGGTCACCTTTCTTTGGTAGTTTTACTATAAGGCCAGTTTTCCACTCCTCTGGAGCTTTTTCTATATCCCAAATTTGCTGTAGTATCCGGCAGAGTTGTTTTGGTGTTTTTTGTTTCTTCTGCTTTCAACATCTCAGCAGTCACTTCATCTTCATCTGGTGCCCTGTCTAATGTTAGCTTCTTTATTGCCTTCTTTACTTCATTTATTGTTATTGGTCCTGTATTGATGTTTAGTTCCGTTTTTGCTTCAGGTATGTCTATTGTTTGTGCTGCTTGTGTTCTGTTTAGTAGGGTGTTAAAGTGTTCCCTCCATTTTTCAATTTGTTCTCTTTCTCCACTGACCAGTTGTCCCTTATGTGTCCTTGCTGCACTCTCACATCTTGTGCTGAAGTTACCTATCATCTGCTTTGTGATTTTGTTTATGATTTTCATGTCATTTGTATATGCTGCTTTCTCTGCTGTTTCTGCTATGTTGTCATAGTGTTGACGGCATGATTCCTTCACTTCTTTGTCTTTTTGTGCATAATTACTTAAAACTTGTCTTTTAGCCTTTGTGATTTGGTGTTCTGTAATTTTTTCTTCATTTCCTTTCTTTGCTCTATCTTTTCCCATGTGGTCTTGCTTATCTATTCCTCTTTTCTCCGTTTCCGATATCCCAGCACCTCTTTTGCTGTTTCCTGTAGTGTTTTATTGAACTCTAGTATGGACATTTCTGGTTCGTCTTGTAGGACACTGAAGCGGTTCTTAGGTACTTTTGAGAATTCATTCCTTGTTTGCTGGTCTTTCAGTTTTCTTGTATCAAAACGTATCTTTCTGTGTTCTCCGATTTTGGCCATTCCTTATTAATTTTAGTTTTATTTTTGCTACCAGAAGGTTGTGATCACTTCCTACATCTGCTCCTTTCCTTGCTCGCACATCTTGTAGTGACCGTTTCCACTTGTTGTTTATTAGTGTGTGATCGATTTGGTTTTCTGTGGTTTTATCTGGTGACCTCCAAGTCACTTTATGGATGTTTTTATGTTGGAAAATTGTCCCTCCGATGGTCATCATGTTTTCTTCACAGAAACTGCACAGTCTTTCTCCATTTTCATGTATTTCTCCGATTCCTTCTCTTCCCATGATTCTTCTTCTATCCTCATTTCCGCCATCTACTTTTGCATTAAAGTCGCCCAAGATGGTAGCATATCATGCTTGGGTATTGTTTCTACTGTGGCTTGGAGGCTGTTGTAAAAATCTTCGATTAATTCCTCTTCAGCTGCTTTTGTTGGTGCATAACAAACTACAATAGACAGCTTCGTGAATCTTGACTTGAAGCGTGCATGTAATAATCTCTCATTTATTGGGGTCCATTTCAGCAATGCTCTTGATGCTTCTTTTGTTATAATCAATGCTATTCCTCCTTTATGATGATCTTCTTTACCTGACCATATTATTGTATCTTCTGTGTGCTGTGTTGTTAATTTCCTTCTGCCTTGTCCTGTCCATCTTGCTTCTTGTATTCCTAGTATGTCTAGTTTGTATCTGTGCATTTCCTTGATGGTTTGTGCTAGTTTTCCAGCCTTATTAAGTGTTCTTACATTCCAGCTGCCTATTTACATCTTGTGTTTAGGTTCCAGGAGGTCTGCAGTCGGGCTGGGGACTTCCAGTGGCAGGCTTTCAGCCACAAACATCATGGGCTCAGTTTCCTGACAAGCATTTCTCCTTCCTCCTGCATTTGTTTTTTCCCTTGCTTTTGTTTCTGTAGCAGCCTGATGGTTTTTTTTTTTTTTACCAGATAGGGTTGCTGGCGCTATGCCGAACCCTCCTTAATTGCCTTTTATGATCATGCGTGGTAGGGTACAGTGGTCCTATTCTTTGCAGATCCCGGGTATCACACGGGGTGGGAGGGGGGAAATCAGCTAGTAAAATATAATTACAAGAACATTTTGTGAGACAAAGATTGTGATATCTTCTTCTTCTTCTTCTTCTTCTTTCTACGATATTAAGACTCCTTGCTGCAGATAAAGTTTGCCTCCATTCTTCTCTATTCCTAGTCTTAACTCTCCAGTTGGTGACATCAATTTCCTTTATATCCTCTTTTATATGGCCTTTCCATCTCTCTTTTGGTCTACCCCTTGCTCTTGTTTCCTTCATCTCATGTGCATGTATCATTTTCGTTTGTCTGTTCTCTTCCATTCTTTCTACACGGCCCAACTGGCGTAGTCTGTTCAGTTTCAAGAAATTTATAATTCGTTGGGATTTAAATAAGCTGTTTAGTTCAGTGTTCTTTCTAGCTCTCCATTCTCCACTGTTGGTATTCTTTATGGGCCCAAAGATTATTCTTAGTATTTTTTTTTCAAAGACCTGCAATTGTTGTTCATCTTTGTTGTACTTCACGTTTCTGATCTATGCATAGTGACTGATCTTATTATGGTTTTGTAGATTGTTATTTAGGTGATATTTTGTCATTTGCTTTTGTCAGATATCATGCATAACAGCGACAAAGAGAAAAAGAAAAGAGCACAAGAGGAATCAATACAAAAAGAGGAACGTAAAATATGCTAGTTGTGGATGTCGCAAGGTCGCAATAGTTTACATACATGCAAGCATACATTCGTTTGCGTGTGTATATGTTTTGACGATGATATAGTCGATGGATATTTTAGACGGCTTTCGGTGTGCTTAAACGCAGATTTCTTAATTAAATTGTGGTTTGGCAAATGGGAAGGATAAAACTCTCTCTCTCTCTCTCTCTCTCTCTCTCTCATCTCTCATCTGGCTCATCCGCAACGTGCCCCCCCCCCCCTTCATTCATTTATTCATTTATTTGCATGCCCCTTGCGGAACTTTGCCTCCCAAACAGCACTCCTGTAGGCCTCTCGGTTGTGAGCAAGATGGCCTGCTGCTGATGCATCCATTTGCAGATCATCAACGATGTCTTGCAACCATCTTCGCCTTGGTCTTCCTCTCTTTCTTTTTCCCATTAGGTACCCTTCCAAGACGGTCTTCTCTAGATTATCATGACGTTTAATGTGTCCAAAATATTAAGCTTTTTCTCTTTAATCCTCTTTACTAGCCAGTCTTCTTCAGTATTAAGTTCTTGTAGTATGGATATATTTGTTCTTTTTTGTGTCCATGGTATTTGAAGAACTCTTCTGTAGCATTTACATTCAAAGGCATTTATGTGTTTCTCAGCTGTTTTGTTAAGTGTCCAGGTCTCACAGGCACATGTTGCAATGGGAAAGATGCATATCCTCCCGCTATAATTATTGCGAATTTTACGCGATTTTACTGTGCAAAGTAGTGATGTGTCACATTTTCAAGAGCAGTTCTGAAGCATGAATATTACGAAGTTATTACATAAAACAATATTCTTCAAAAGAAGATCACAAAACATTTATCAGCAACAATTTTCCTTTGACCAGTAACGCCACAAAATTCTGGAAATAATGTCGTCGACATAAGGGAGTTAATTCTAAAAAAAAATCTGAATCAGCGACCAACAGATCTGTTAGAGCAGGTGTAAACGTCTTCTTGTTCTCTCAACAATGAACAACAAATTTGAAGCGTAAGAACACAGATTTGTATGAATTTGGTAGCGTCTATATCAGGTTTAGAAATTAGACATACTAGACATATTTGTCCAGAATTATAGATCACGTGTGACACATATTTAGAAATGAGTTAGGACCTATATAGTGTTTCACGTCGTCTTGGATTGTGTAGTTTTTCAATAGAGCTTCAGGTAAAGAAAAGATTATGAGATTTTAGGGAAATTATGATGGCCTCGCAAGTGCCTGAATAAACTAAAAGAATCTCAGATTTCCTCCATAACATGGATTTATTGGTCAGGACATGCCGGCATTCTTTATATCATATATCCTTCCCGTTAAACGTCACATAGGGCTCAAAAGGTAGTTCGCCAAGTTTTCCTGTTTTCGGCGAGTCTTTAACCTCATCAAGGGATTTTATGCCCACTAAACTGGCCTCTCTTAACAATGTCCTCTTTAGAGTTTTACGTGGTCAACCTCTTTTTCTTTGGCCTGTTGTGTTCCACTTGATAGCTTGTTTTGGGATTCTCTGATCATTTCTTCTCATCAAGTGACCAACATATGTCCATCTCCTTTTCCTGATCACCCATGAGACTGGTTGTTGTTCAGTCATCTGTCTTATCTCTGCATTGTTCTTGAATTCGTTCCACTTTATGCAGAGCATTTTCCTTGGGCACTTGTTCTCAGTAGAGTTTAATTTCTTGTCTATTTCTTTAGTTGTTTTCCAGCTTTCGCATGCATGAATGAGGGTGGGTATTACATTTGAATTGAACAACTTGTTTTTTTGTGCTTATAACTTTTGAGTGCCATATGTTCTCAAGATTCTTGAAGATTGATGCTGCATTTGCAGTTCTAATTCTAACTTCCTTTCTGGTGTCACCATCCTGGTGACCAACTGAACTGACAAGCGAAGCAACAATGCTGGGAAACCAACGGAAGGATAAAGCAGATGCCATAGCAGCACACTATCAAAATTACAGGGAGATTAACAAAAAAAACTTTGAATGCAACACTTATCACCAAAGACTATGGAAAAGAGGAATAACAAAGGGCAGCAGCAGACAGTCAGAACTTTGTGGAAAATATTGAGCTGTGTACAGTCACTGTGCTATTGGCACTGTCACCCAACACACACTATGAACAACACTTGAAGTTAAAGGCTGAGCACATGGGAATGTCCTGAGTTCAAGGAGGCCCATCTCTAGGCCAACAGCAGAACATGGCTGTTCTTCCAGTTCAAGGGAAATTCTACATTTACTGATTTCAAATTCACCAGTATTCATTGAAATATTTGTTGATTTCTTTCTTTTTTTTTGGTCTCTGTCTTTTTGATATGTCATGTACCATTGCTGGTTTAGAGTCACAGTAAAAAAAGGTTACCAACCACTGCTGTAGTTTCCTTATGGAAGTTTAAAAAGAAAAAAAAACCCAGTAATGATGTCCTAAGAGTAATGGCAGTTATTAGACAAACAAACAAACCAGAGCTAATGTTTCACCTTTGTTTGGTACTGTTGGTAACAATGGGCCTTCAGCCTGGGTCACGGGGCTAGCTGTGGTCTTCATCGTGGTGGAGTCTTTCAGGATGATTATTTGGTCTAGTAACCTCATCATAATCCACTCTCTGTCCTATATGATGATTGCAGCATGATGACAACATCTTATCTTATCTTATATCCTTCCCGTGCCGTTAAATGTCATATAGGGCTCGCAAAGTAGTTTGAATTGACTGAGCCAGTGGTTTTTAAACTGGGGTCCATGGACCTCCTGGGGGTTCATTAGAGGATTTTTGGGGGTCCACAGGCCAGCAAGTAGGTTGACCCAAGTGAAAAAATTCTTAACATCATTTGTTAACCATGTTATTTTTAATGAGGAGTCCATAGCTGTTCTCAGGCTCAAAGAAGGTCTACAGCTGATGTTAGGCTCAAAAGATGTCCACAGCTGTTCTCAGGCTCAAAGAAAGTCTGCAGCTGATGTTAGGCTCAAAAGATGTCCACAGCTGTTCTCAGGCTCAAAGAAAGTCTACAGCTGTTCTCAGGCTAAAAGGAGGTCCACAGCAGAAACAAAAAAAAGGTTAAGAACCACAGGACTAAGCAATCACAGCCCACTTACTGTGGAACATCTTATAGAGCAGCAGCAAATTGTCTCCACTTTTCAGTCTGCAGCCAGCTTTTGTTTGGTGCACCAGCCGTAACTGCACGCTGTTGGTCTCTGCTGTTATAGTTCTTCACAGAGTTGTCTTTGGTCAC
The DNA here is from genome assembly GCA_009760885.1 of Achatina immaculata. NCBI lineage: Eukaryota > Metazoa > Mollusca > Gastropoda > Stylommatophora > Achatinidae > Lissachatina > Lissachatina immaculata. The sequence continues at coordinate 2,893,761 of CM019694.1, forward strand.
CCTGTCTATACCTCAGGTATCCATCAGGTGTGGAGGGAGGTTGATTAGAGTTTTAATTTTGTGTTTGTCAAAATTTAAAGCTGACGATCAGAAAACATCCAGAGGTAAACATCTGTACAGAGTAGGCAAACAGTTCCATTACACTTCAGCAAAAAAGTCACACTACACAGGTATACTGGGGTTTTTCTTTTGAAGGCTCCTCATTATGACTGACCAGTGATAGGTAGAGTTGAAAAGACTTTTTTTTTCATTTTCTCTTTCTCTCTTTCTTAGATTGAAAGCTGAAGACAGCGGCGATGAGAAGAAGATACTTTTCGACCAGCTCCGGTATGTTTATGACATGCAGTTTCTCTTTGGTAGTAATTGTTTGCCTCTCATCTGTGATCGTTGATGGCCAAAGTACTTGCATAGAACCCAGATCTTGTCCACATCTTGTCAGATATGAGAACCACTGTTCCACAAATAGCTGACACTGACCCACTTTAAAGTAATCTTCTATGATTCAGAGAGCTGCCATTTAAATATTGGCAGAACCAGTATGCATATAAGGCCACTAATTTCTTTTCTGTGTTCTAGTATCTTTTTACAGCTTAACATTGTGTGTTTTTTGCTAGCCCGATGTGTGCCAGTGGTTGTGCTCAGTCTTCACTTATAATGTGGGAGAATTTTTCTGATGGAGTGAACATTTTCATTTATTGCATGGTTTAGTTTTCCATGAAGTTAGTGAAAATGATATCACAGATGTAGTGTCAGGGATAATGAAGATAAACATCACAGATACAGTATCAGTAACACTGAGAAAAGAGAAGTTGGACGTGAAAGTAAACATTTTTTCTAGGGGTATGGCACAGTTGTTCAGTCTAAGGGAACCATACAGAGTAGTAGTTTATGGAATTAACAAACAGTGAAATCTGTAACTGTATTATTATGCTCATAAGCACACACACATGCATATAACATACACACATGGGATATCCATTTTTCTGGAAAAAAATGAACAGGATAGAATATACACATGTGTATGCAGGTATATATGCATGTACATGTCAGTGTGCACATGTATGTGTATGTGTATGGTTGTGTGTGTGAGAGAGAGAGAAAGAATAGAATCATGGCTATTGGAAGATTTCATCTTGCCTTTCATAATAATTCTTTGGCCATCTTGCAAATGGATATTTTGGCCGTGGTAAAGTTGTCTCTGACGACAAACATTTTGAGCAAAACAGCTGCCGAAGGCTGAAAAAAAAAAATTGTTTAAAAAAAAATTAAAGAATCAGGAAAGTATCAGTAAATATAATTAGATAGGTTTGTTCTAAATGTTAAAACTAAAGTACAAGTAGGAACAGCTTTATTTATTAACGAGCACAGAGTTGTGATGTTTCAGTTTACACCTTAATCATACAAAAAATATATGGCACAAAAAAATAAAGAAAGAAGATAAAATATAAACTCACATGAATGATGCAGCAAATAGAAATGGAAAAAAAAAATTAGAAAAAAGGAGCATTTAACTGTGACTTGTAAGAAGCTGTGACTTGTAAGAAGCTGTGACCAGGAGTGTGTGAGGTAGAGTATTATGAGTGTTTAAATGGAGACTTGGGATGTGTGATAGATTGGTAGTAAAGAGTGGATGGGTGGGTAAAGGAGAAAAGAGGAGAGAGGGATACAAAGGTAATCTAGCTAAGAAAAGGATGGGTGAAGTAAATGAGTGTGGTTAGTGTAGAGGGTATGTAATCTAGTGAGGTGAGGGGGGTTCCGGATTAAGTTGCAAGTAAGAAAAGAGTAGAGCTTGGATTTGGTCTAATTGCAGCTGAAAGTAAACATAATTTCATAGATTTGTTCTAATTACAGTTAAAAGTAAACACAATTTCATAGATTTGTTTTTAACTACAGGTAGAAGTAAACATAATTCCATAGATTTTTTTTTTTTTTTTCACTAATGACAGTTGAGAGTATATAAGTGAAAAAATGTAAAGTTTAGAAAATTTAACGTTGCTTTTGAGAAAATCAGAAATTCTCAATTTTACTTGAGAATATTCATTTTGAGGTATTAATGATGCCCTGTTTATGCTACCAAATTATGTCCTGTCAGTTATATATGTAAGAGAAGATTTCAAACATGTTTAAGAGCTTCTGAAGTGCTGCAGTGACAGTTGAAATTTAAAGCTAGCTTTTGACATGTGTCATCCAGCAAGCATGATTTGTATAACAGGTCATCATCATAGTTTTTTTTGTTTGTTTGTTTGCATATCTTTCTCAGAAACCTGGCGAAGGTGAGCATCCCCTACAGTACAACTATGCAATCTGGTTTTCTAGGAGGCATCAGTCCAACAAGGCAGTTAGATATGATCAGAATCTGAAGTTCATTGCATCGTTTGCCTCGGTTTGTCCAGTTACTGTCAGTTTTTTTAGAAAATAAAATTTAATGAAATAATTTTTAAGGAACCACTCAAAACTTACTCCCGTTTAAATTTTATGAAATTTTCTATTTATAAAAAATAAGAATTTGGCAGGTTCCATGGTGTATAGGTGTTGAAGTTAGTCCAGATTTTCTTATTTTGAATGATGAAAATAAAATCTTATCTCATATCCTTCCCGTGCCATTAAACATCATATAGGGCTCGCGAGGTAGTTTGCCAGTTTGTCCTGTTTTTGGCAAGCTTTTCAACCTCATCGAGGGATTTTATGTCTTTTAGTTCGGCCTCCCTTAACAATGTTCTCTTTAGAGTTTCCTGTGGTCTGCCTCTTTTTCTTCAGCCTGCTGTGTTGCACTTGAAAGCTTGTTTTTGGATTCTCTGATCATTTCTTCTGATCACATGGCCAACATAATGTCCATCTCCTTTTCCTGATCACCCGTGAGACTGGTTGTTGTTTGCTCATTTGTCTTATATCTGATAAACCTAAAAATTTCTTCCTCACCAGAATTCATTGTAGCCATTCATTTCTTTCCTCCACCAGATGTGTCAAGCAGTTAGTTCAGAAACTTGACAAGAATTCCATTATATTGCATAGAATCATGTGTTCTATGTTGATACATTAATTACAGATGTGCTATATATTGGTGTATTAATTGAAGTTATGTGTAATGTGCTCGTATAGCGATTAAAATTATATGTAATATGTTGATATATTAATTATAATTTTTTCTAATATATCGATACATTAATTAGAATTATATTTAATCAGAATTATATGTAAACTATGATATATTAACCAGAATTATATATAATAAATTGATATTTTAATCAGAATTATATATAATATATTTACAGACTAAACAGAGTTATATTAATATGTTGATATATTAATTAGAATCATATGTAAAGTGTTCCCATACTAATGGGTACACAATCAGTGCAATGGGAAATGGTGGCAGAGGAGTGCTTTCAGTACTAAACGCTGGAAGCTGTCATTAGTGACGGAAAAGTTTTCCAGCATCTTCAGAGCAGAGGGGGAGGCAGAGGCCCTAATATCAGAAAAAAAATGTTAAAGAAAACATTGTGTTCCTGACTGATGCACTGTCAGTAATTACCACATTAAAGAGCTGCAGAGATGAAACCCTATGTGACTTTCCAACAGCAATTTACCAGATATGTAAGCCTTTTTTTTTTTACAAGAGGAGTAATACAGTGGATTCCATCCCATTGTTGTATGCCTGGTAATGAAGCAGCAGACATTCTGTCAAAAGATAGTGACAGATTACCACAGACAAGTACAAGCATAACACGTGAGGAAGCTAAATCTGTAATAAATATGACATTCAAGAATAAATGGGCAGAAGAGCACCCCAACCACCACCAGAGAAGTGATGGTGACTATCAGTTCCTAGCCACCACCAGAGAAGTGATGGTGACTACCAGTTCAAAGCCACCACCAGAGAAGTGATGGTGACTACCAGTTCCTAGCCACCACCAGAGAAGTGATGGTGACTACCAGTTCCCTGGAGAGGAGCAAGGGATCATACTTCAGGTTCACACCAGTCACAGCTGTCTCAAGACTGGCCCAGCCGACATGTGATGGGACCAGATGACAGGAAAATACTTTCTGGGGGGGTGTCCAGCACATGAGGTGCAGAGAAAACAGATGTGACCAACACCTTGAACTAAGAGATGTTTTATTTGGATGTACATCAGTTCCAGCTGACCACCATTTACTTCAGAAGTATAAGTCAGTGCCTGAGAGTGATTGAAGAAGATATAATATGTTGATATGTTAATCAGAATATGTTATACAGTGGTTATACATGACTTTTCTGCTACTGAATATGAGTTTTTCTAAATCATTATACTTTTTTCTGGTATGAATTCTAGTATCTGTGGCTTCAATTGAACTTCTAAAATATGATTAGAGAACAGAATAGAAGCATAGTGGTCTACCCTTTATTGAGCATGACCAAGTACTTGCAGACAGATGTTGTAGCGAAGATCTTGTCAGGGAGACAATTGTGTCAGATTGGAGATTGTGCTATGATGGGTTTCTCTTATTTCCCAGAGTGGACTTAAGAAGAAGACTTCCCAACAAGCTCACTTACCAAAAGAAATTTACCAGTTCCTAATAATGTTAGATATTTCTTGTTTGTCATGTTTAATAAAAGCAGATGAAGAAAAGAGTTGAATCCATAAGAAAATGACAGCATTGCTTGTACACAGTGAGAATGGAAGGACTTGGAAACAAAACATCAGGAAAAATAAATGGGAAGAGAGGCAAGGGAAGGTCAAAAGAGAAAATCATGGAGGTCTAAAGTGATGGCATGACACAAAGTCACCAAAAGGAGTTGGTGAAAAATATCAAGGATCGAGATCTATGGAGGAGTATGACCACCGACATCCGCCAGCAGGGCATCTGATGTGACCCTGTGTTGGCCATGCTGTTGTCACAGTAGTGCCAGAAGCACCATACCTTGACCAGCTTTGGTTTGCTAGTACTTAATGACAAGTCATCTGTGATACAGTCATATGATTTCCTTTGCAGTGACTGTAAATTTGACTGTGTTCTCAGGTTGAGCAGTTCTGGAACATCTATAGTTACATTGTGAGACCTGGGGATTTGACAGGCCATGTAGATTACCACTTGTTTAAGGAAGGGATAAGGCCTATGTGGGAGGTGAGCATAACTTTCATGTAGATGTGCAGGCAGTCCCCCAGGCTATGAACAGATTCCATTCCAAAGTCAAATTTGTACAAAAGATGAAACAGTTAAGTTCAGTTCATATCTAACATCATTTGGTCAAATGTTTGTATTAGTGTATAGCATACCATTCTATGTGTGCAAAACATTAAAGAAACCAACGAACTGCTGTAGACACAGTTTTTTTATATGTGTCATGAAGTAGCGCCCGTTTGTTTGTTTGTTATTATGAACCACTGCATAAAACTCACATTTTTAATATAATAGACGTTATGAGAGTTGTTCATAACAACAGGTTGTGCATAAGTCAGACATTCATAACCTGGGGACTGGCCATATTGGAAAGAAGTTTAAGTAGAAAATATCTCAGCAGATTTTGTAGATTATGTTTTGATGTTGTTTTCAACAAATAGGAAAGAGACAAGTCTGCATGTAGTAAAGTGATATAGTACAGCGTTGTTTGATTGTCAGTCAAAAAATACAAAGCACTTAAGATGTGAAAGGGTGTCTAAGTGGCAAAGTGGTTAGTGCACTGGTCTCTCACGGCGAAGATTGGGGGTTTATATCTGGCCAGAGGTGCCCCAGTCACTCGGCTGTAGAAATGGGTACCCGACCTCTTCTGGAGTTGGAGAAGGAAAGACGGCCAGGCATGATGCTGACCATATCACCCTCTAGTGTGCTGACAGGTCAAGGAAAATATTGGCACTAACACCATATCCATCCTTATATTATCTTTGAGTAGGAAATGGTCCCATATATATATGGGAGAGATTTTCAGATGATCATCTGTTCTACGCATAAGTGGCATCAGTTGTTCTTCAGTCCAGGCAGTGTATGTAGTGAATATAGATTCCAAGGTTTTTTTTTTTTTTGCATGCCAGTATATTCTTCGATGACTCCAGATATTTCATAGATTTGTTAGACCTGACAGCTTATATAGATGTAAGTTAAACTGTGACTTCTCTGATGATCAAGTTGTGTAATTATAACTGGCATGATATCAACAGCAGCAAGATTTCATACTTTGTTGTTACAATTTATTGTTTTAGGATGAAGCGAATAAACATGGAGGCAAGTGGATCATACGTTTGAAAAAAGGTTTGGCCTCCAGATGCTGGGAAAATCTAATTCTGGCCATGCTTGGGGAACAGTTCATGGTTGGGGAAGAGATCTGTGGGGCTGTCATATCCATCAGATTTCAGGTACAGACATGTGTGCAGTCACACAGACTTTTAGGATGTTGTCTTATCTTCTGTTGTTTTCCCCAACAGTTGGTTCTGATGAGAGAGAGGCAGCGACCAGTGATGGTGCTAGGATTTTTTAAAACTTTTGTACCTGTCCTTCACTTTACATGAAATTTTTTCAACAGAACTTTTGGTTCCTTATACTTTTTTTTCAATTGTAAAATGAAACACTCTATACAGACGTTGATAGGAATCAAATGTTTGCGTGAAATTTTTCTTACTTTATTTACCGTGAGGTTTATTATCTTCAAAATGCTCACATTCTGAACCAAAATCAAAACTGGCTGGTTCTCCTATGTGGAAGTTCAGCATCATCAGTCTACTGGCCCAGTTATCATCCAGTTAATTTCACTGGTTGCCTTTTAATAAGTTTTTGAAAATATAAACCAGCTATGGTGAGCGACAACCTCCAAAACTTTGGTTTTTCTCATTTTCTTATAGGTGATTTACTAGTAGTTGCCAGTTAACATGATCACTGGTGGCTACTGTATGAAATGTGGCCTGCAAAGTTAAAGTATTTTATTTTTGTTGGCTGCACCTGGTTTACTGCAAGTATCCATTTTTTTTTTTTTTTGGGCTCTGTTCATCATCATCTTGTGCCATCTCAGGGAAAGTTGACTGCAGTAGTTATCCAGTTTGCTCTAGTCTTTGTCTTTTTTTTTAACAGAACATTCAGTCAAGCTGGATGCATTCCATTTTTTATTGTTGCCAGCCAGTGCATTTTGTTGTGATCTTCTTGCTCTCTTACTTCTCTGGTATAGTTTTCATTATTGTATTTATTGTATTTGCTCCATTGTTAACGTTTGTTTATAGTCACAGATAACATTTATAGTTCAAGTTAACACAAGGACATATGACGAAAGCATCAAGTATAAATTTAAAGCTAACAGCTTGATACTGGAGTAGTTGTTTGTGTTTTGGAATAAGTTTATTTGTTTTCTATGTGTTTACCACAACTGTTGCGAATAATGGTGGCAGTAATAAATTACATTTTGATTGTTTTACTGGTGATTTTTTACATCTACATTAACTTGGCGATCCCAGTTTACAATAAAAGGTTCAGAATTCAGACTCTGGCATCACTATATTCAGGACAGCCCCATATATGCTCTACCGCATTCCACAGCCTTCATCTAAGAGTTTGCTTGCTAATAGTTCCCGTCAAGTGTTGCCTGTTTACCATGCGTTCTTTGACACACAGTTTGGATCCTGCCAGCACCTGTAATTTGACCTAGCTTCAACAATCTCATTGTAAATATATTGTCCTTCAATTACCTCTTTTTATTTTCCTGCTGTCTGTCCAGTACAGCTTTAGCAAAGTCAGTCTTGTCCTGCCTTCTGTTTTAGTCAGTCCACCAAGTCTATCCACCATTTCATTTCTGGGTACTCCCACATGAACTGGACAGTAAATCCACATTAGACTCATCACATTTACCACAAAACCAAGATGAAGAAATATGTCCTGTTTTCAGATATCCCACTAACTTGGATCCGTAACATAAGCTGACTTAATCACATATCTGTGACTGGTGAATGAATTGTTTTGTCCTGTTTAAATTAAAAAAAAAAAACAACCTTTAACCTCATTGGTGTTAACCCTATAACCTCATTGTTGTTAACCCTATGTGTTATACAGGCCAGGTTTTCCATGCTAAAATATCCTTGTACATTATACCTGCTAACCTGATTTTAACCTCATATACAGCATTAAGCCCAAATAACATCTGGGGTAGAACTGTGCTGTTGTGTAGTGAATGAAATGAGATCAAGCTTCAGAAAATAATGATAGGAAGTCCTCGGTTATTATTATTGAGTGATGGGAGCTGTCATGGCATCGGAGCAACATTTTTCAGCATTTTTTTTTTCCACTGAAAATGTAATGTTACGGAGGTTCAGAATCCATAACGCTTATAAGCAGTTCAGAATCACAGTTTAAACCAGAGTGCTGCCACATTCTTTTCATTCAGATCCACATGATTCTCATGATTTACAAAATGGCTTGTGTTGAGAAAGGTAATGATGAGTTTCTAGTTAATGTTGGTTTATGCTTATCTTTATTTTGTATTATTATCCTGCTCTTGTTCATTGTAATCCTGCTCTTGTCCAGGATGATATCCTGTCTCTCTGGAACCGCAGTAATGACCAAGCTATCATATCTCGCATCAGAGACACGCTACAGAGAGTGCTGAACCTACCACCAAACACCATCATGGAGTACAAGGCCCATACAGAAAGCATGAAGTATGTTTTGTTCATGTAATGGAGTCATTGCTTACCTGGCCTTGATTGTAGACATTTAAATAACTAGAATCTGTTGCAGATTTGTGTTGCAGGATCTCTCTGTATTGTGTTGTCAGTGTTTCCAGTGGCTGATGTCGTGAAGATCTTGAAATAAAAGCATGACATCAGATGGGAAGCACTGAAGTATTTGCGGTTAATGATAAACTGACTTCTCAGAGCAAGTAGGGTTGGATGTAGACTGGTTGCATTGTACTTTGGTCATCCTATCAGCAGAAATGAGTACATTATACTGGTGTTAGGGAGTCTTGTCTCTGAAAACTAACAGTATTTGACTGCAAGGTAGCTCACTCTGGAGGCACTGAACTCAAGAAAGTCAGTGAATTTATTGGGGAATATATATATATATATATTTTTAAAAATCAGTTCTGTGTGTATAAAAAAGTAAGTGGATTACAATAGTTTTGCTGATTTCCTAAAGCAGAGTGTAAACTCCACAGCTGTCTTGAACATGTTTACTCTTGTTTCACATGCCAGTTTGTAGCACTGTGGTACACAATGGAATAGAAAGAAGGTAGGATAAGGTCTAGAGATCAAGTCTTCAACAGTTAATTCACCAGTCTTCAAGAAGGTACCAGATTTTGGCACATTTATCTCAGCTACTTTCATTCCTAGTGTTACCAGATTTTGGCACATTTATCTCAGCTACTTTCAGTTCTAGTGTTACCAGATTTTGGCGCTTTTATCTCAACTACTTTCGTTCCTAGTGTTATCAGATTTTGGCACATTTATCTCAGCTACTTTCAGTCCTAGTGTTACAGATTTTGGCATATTTATCTCAGCTACTTTCCTTCCTAGTGTTACTAGATTTTGGCACTTTTATCTCAGCTGCTTTCCTTCCTAGTGTTACCAGATTTTGGCACATTTATCTCAGCTACTTTCCTTCCTAGTGTTATCAGATTTTGGCACTTTTATCTCAGCTACTTTCATTTCTAGTGTTACCAGATTTTGGCACTTTTATCTCAACTACTTTCATTCCTAGTGTTACCAGATTTTGGCACTTTTATCTCAACTACTTTCAGTCATAGTGTTACCAGATTTTGGCACATTTATCTCATCTACTTTTGTTCCTAGTGTTACCAGATTTTGGCACTTTTATCTCAACTACTTTTGTTCCTAGTTTTACCAGATTTTGGCACTTTTATCTCAGCTACTTTAATTCCTAGTGTTTAAGATTAAAACTCACTTCTTTTTAACTGAATGAAAATTTTGACAATATAAAAATAAGTTTACTCTCTCTAGCCTTGTGATTACTGTTGTCCAGGAATGTAGCTGGTAAAATAGGAGGAAACAAAGAGGAGGAGCAGAAGAGGAGAGTATCTTCCTGAATTGCCGATTATTGGATGTGGAAAAAAGCAAGACAACAGAGCAGAGTGCAAATAACTAAAGACAGTGTGAAATTGATAACCATGATATAGTTATTATCCAGTATCATTATCATGTGTGTGCATTCACTTGTTTATTTGTTTGTTCAGCAAATACAGTGTTTATTATTTTCTTGATTTGTCTCTCTTTTCCTTTTGCAGGGACAACACAAGTTTCAGGAACACAGATCTTTTTTTGAGATATGATGCTCCCAATAAATAAGCCACCCCCACCCCCCCCCACCCCTTGTTGTGTCTGTTGGTTAATTCTGCTCTGTTTTTGGTGCGGAGGTAGTTGGGAGATGTTTACAGTCTTCTGCTGAGATGGCTTATTTCTGAAAGCTGCAGCGGAAAAAAAAAAATGTTGCCACTGAGATATTCCCACACAGCATCAACAAATTTCTTCCACTTTTTTTTTTTTTTTTAAATAGGAGTTCTTTAACCATTTCCTTTGTCAAAGATATATATATTTTTTTTCCTTTTCTTTTTTAGATATAGTTTTAGTGTTAGTAGTACTGTTTCGAAGATTACTAAAGTAAGCAATTTAAATTTTGTTCGTTTTTAAATGTTAAAAAAAAGAAGTAATATTTGAAAAGGCTGATATGAATGGTTCGAGTGTTCAGTTATTTTTTTTTTATAAATTTCACATCCCTGCCTGAGTACAGGGTAAATTAATAAAGATGAAGTGAAATGTTGTTGTCCTGTGAAGATATGTAGGTACATTTGATTCTGTAGCACGTCATTTTTTTTTTTTTCTTTCAAAAGTGTACAGGAAAAGGTTTAAAGATGTCCTTGATCTGAAAATAAACTCATCTATTAAAAAATTTCTGAAATAAACAGTTGCTGATATTTCTGTATAATACAGGGGTGAGTCAAAGTAACCACAAATCAACCATTGAAAAATATATGAAAAGACTTTCTGACTTGCTCATGAGTCTTTAGATATAGTTTTCAGTGGTTACATTCTCCATCACTGACATTCTGGTATGGAGATATATAGCAGCTGGAAAAGACTTGTACATTCTACTATCTGGCACAAGGGACCAAGAGTGAAACTCGTAAACCTGGGGATCGGAAAAGTCAAAATCATGTCAGTGGTTGCATCCCTTGACCTGCAGTTACATTGTGACCTGCCCTCATATATTTTATGAACCGCTGTTCACTGTGTATGATTCTCAAGCAGTTGTCAGAAAATAAACACACAGTTTAAGAGTTTTAACTAAGGACCCCCCCCCCCCCCCCCCCCTTTATATGCTGTCTTAAGGGCAGTGAATATTTCTAGGCTTCAGTCTGTTAAAAGTTCTATTCATTTTTTTTTGTTTTCTTTTTCTTGAAAATTTTGCAAGTTCTGATATTTTGCAATACCCTGCTAATAATATGGTTTTTTAAGTCCCTAATCATGTTGGATATCAGTTTCCATTTGGGTAAATGCTGAAGTATATCGGGTGCAGAATTTTGTCTAGTCCCGTGTCTCATGAGAAGTCAACTCTCTGTTCACTGCGCACTCAGAATTACAGAACGTCGCTTGACATCAGCTGTGAGCGTCAAATAATTATCCATAACAATAAATTCTAATTATTTTTCCCAGTGATAATAATTATCACTAAACATTTTTTTTTTTTTTTTTGTAATTCATCCAAATTTAGAACAATAAAACTATATAGATTACTGATATCCAAACTGTCCTTCACAGATTACCTGGCCAGAGTGAAGATTTTCCATTTATTCCCTTAACAACATTCTACACCAGCATTTCTCAACCTTTTTTTCCCCAGCAGAACCCTTGGAGTACATTTTTAAAAAATTCCAGCATAATCCCTACGTTAAAATGTTTATTGGTGCTCCTTTTATTACTTCCTGTGGTCCCCACCTCACAGTGAAATATAGCAGTTCTAAAAATATAGCAGTTCTAAAAATATAGCAGTTCTAAAAATGTAGCCGTCCTAAAAATATAGCAGTTCTAAAAATATAGCAGTTCTAAAAATATAGCAGTTCTAAAAATGTAGCCGTCCTAAAAATATAGCAGTCACTAGCGTAGGCAAAAAAATTTTGTTTTTCATTTTAATTTATCTAGTAGGTCACCACCGAAAAAGAGCAACAGTAAATGTATAGCATACACAATGGTAGTCGGGTATGGCTTGTAGTATATGGCATATGTAAGAGTAGTTTTGTGTTTTTTGTTTCCTTATGTAGAACTAAAGATGACTTTTTAACCAACCTGTGTTGGATTAAAAACAAAAGTATGTGGCTAAACCCAAAGGTTCCTCAAAAAGTGGCTAGAAGGGATCTTTTTTTCTATCATGATCATTGGTGGAATCCAAGTTGAGAAATCATGTTCTACATTGATGGACATTTGTTTTGATGTTATGAAACCAGAGAGATTCAATACAGAGATCTGTCATAGTACATTTGACTTTGTGAAAGTTGTATTGGTAGAACTGACATAAGCAGCAAAGTAGCGTAACATCATAGGCAAGAATATTGTTAAAAATGTGGAAAGAGGATGTGATAGGTCTCCGAAGGGAGTGGCCGTTCACACAGGTCTTTGGTGCACTAGTAGCCTGACTTGTGAGGTTTAGACCATCCTGCACTGTTCTCCAGTCTTGACCTGATTTTTTTTTTAACATACTTCTGCCAGACTGGCAACTCATTCATTCAGAGCATATTTTTTGACCAGCAAACATCTTGTCTTGCCTGCAGTCCACAGTATTAGAATGACTCTTTCATCCAGATTTGCTGAAGGTTGTATGTTAGGATTAGGGGAGATGAGATATGCGTGATCACAGTGTAGGTTAGTGTGCAAAGAACCTAAGTTGAGTAAACTACAGTGCTGTGCAAATAGCCTCAGCCTCCTTCAAAAGTTGCAAGATCTCAATGAAAGAGGCATGAACTTTTTATTTTATTCTTTTGTTTAAAGACCAAAGCAGTACTAATGTTTACAGTCAAGATTCAGATGTGGAACTAGAAAGAAAACTCAGGACAAAGATCAAGGGCTCTATGGAATATTAAAAGAAAAGTACTACAATGACCTGAGCTGAGGAATAATATAATAACAATATAATAATAATAATATAATAATGTTAGCATGGAGCTGAGGAATAATATAATAACAATATAATAATATTAGAACATGCAGCCCAAATGCGAGGGAGACTGAAAAAATGTAGTTTGGAAATTATGCGGTAACCACGGTGATTTATAACTGACTTAATGCAACACTTCTCACTGACTGATGGGTAGTTTAAATACGCACAGCACAGTGCTGTGGGACTGCACCATTGTTGAACAGTACACTGTAGTGAGATTATGTGGGCAGTCAGTCATCTGCATGTCCCTTGCAGTACTATGCCTCCCTAACAGCTCTCCTGTAGTCCTCCTTGTTGTAAGCAAGATGCCCTGCTGCTGATGCATCCATTCGCAGATCAACAACGCCTTGCAGCCATCTTCACCTTGGTCTTCATCTCTTTCTTTTTCCCCATTATGTACCCTTCCAAGACTATCTTCTTCAAATTGTCCTGACATTTAATATGTCCAAAATAGGTATTTAAACTGTTCTATGTTTAGTCTTCTTTGCTAGCTAACCTTCTTTAGTATTAAGTTCTTGTAGTATGAATATATTTGTTCTTTTTTTTGTGTGTGTCCATATTTGAGGGATTCTTCTGTAGTATTTACAAAGGCATTTTTGTGTTTCTTTTATGTGCACAGAGGAAGGGAAACCTACTGAAGTTAAGCAGATGTTGGCTCAGTACTGGAAGATGATGGCTCAGTACTGAAAGATGTTGGCTCAGTACTGGAAGATGTTGGCTCAGTACTGGAAGATGATGGCTCAGTACTGGAAGATGCTGGCTCAGTACTGAAAGATGTTGGCTCAGTACTGGAAGATGATGGCTCAGTACTGGAAGATGCTGGCTCAGTACTAGAGTGAAAACAGCTTGACTCCAGGAAGTCTATAAATGGGTGGAAAGATTTAAAGTAGAAAAATCATGTGCTGCTGAGGAAACTTGATCTGGCCGGCCATCATCATCGCACACAGAAGTTCAGCAACAGTTTGAACATCTTCCTCATACCCTGATCTGGGGCCATGCGATTATCACGTCTTTGGCCCTCTTAATGAAGCTGTAACCCAGGTACCCCCCCTCCCCTTGATGAGGTTGAGGAAGCAGCACAGATATCAATTCTGGAGCAGCAGAAAAGCTGCTACGCCCAAGGAGTGAAGAATCTGGTGTAGCGATACAAGACGCGCTTCTACTTGCAGGGGGGATAACTGTTATATTATTTGCTCACAAGTTACAGGTATTGAAGAGTGTGTTCCCTTTATTTTAAAAATTCCCCCCCCCCCCCCCCCCTCGTATTTTAGACGTTAGAAGATATAATAAAATTCCAGGAGCACTCTTGGAAAGAATCCAAACACAAAGAGCCAGAAGATGAGAATGCAGGCGAATAAAGCACATCCAAAAGTTAATTAAGAGCCTGTTTAGGCAAAAATCACAGTGAAAAGCAGCAATCTGGTCATCGCAATATGTAGCCCTGGGAGGTGAAGACGGCCGATAAGGTAATCAGCGACCTATAGCTGACATGCCAGCGTCAGGGTTAGCGACCCATAGCTGATCAAGACCCTGTCCAGCTGATCAAGACCCTGTTCCACCTCTCCGTGGTACCCCCAGTAACAGGCATAGCCTGGCTAACGGGGCAGGGATCGCTATAGCTCCCCATGGTGGTGGAGCCTGCTAAAGAAGCATTGCAACCCCCCCCTTGCTTTTTAGCTGTACTCCGGGACTGAAAAAGTAACCGCCATAACTCGCTCCCACGCCGATACGATGATGTGCCTCAACATCTCTACAGCATCGGCTGCATAGAACAACAGCTCCCAGTTACAGAGAGTAGCCCTGGGTGTAGCACAAGATGCTGATGAATGCAGAAATATTATATCTCAGTTATCTTTTTTTTTTAACTAAGCATTTTAAGTATACAATTGTCACAAAATAATCCAAACCTGATTTATATAATGTTCATAGAATCTTTACTCAAATTCATTAAGGCTTCAGAAATTAAACCTTCCGTAATTGGGTTTATTATCTACAAAATAAAAACACGAACTTCACTAACAACGAGTACGAAGTGTTTATGCAGATCGGTGGCTGTTTCAGTCGCAAAACAGAAGCTGCAAACATCAAAATGTCAAGAACATGGACGAACAGTAATGAGAAGCTGAGGAGTTGGATAAAAAGTAAAGCTAGCAGACTTTATGTTTCTTGAGAAAAGATGTCTGTTATTTGACCACCCGTGAGACAGAAATACACAAAAAAGTTCCAGCGACAACTCTCCGCGCTGCGCTGTTTTTAGCGTTCGTTTCAGTTTCCCCCCATATTGTCTTTCTTATGTTGCGGAGTTCTCGTTAAAATGGTCGCCCCCACTGGAGTCTGCTGCTTTTGTTCTCGCCGTAGCCTCGTCCATTGCTTGTCTTGGTCATCTGTTCTAGGTCATTAGCAGTACGCGACCAGCCCTGTCTTTAGCTTCTTTGTTTCGTCTGTAGGTTTGTGTCATTTATTCTAATAGGTTCTCGTGTTTCAGTGTTTCTTATCTCGTTTTCCCATTTATGCCTGCACTTTCTCATAGTTCAGTGTTTCTTATCCCGTCTTCCAGTTTATCTCTGTACGTTCTCGTAGTTCAATGTTTCTTACTGTGTCTTCCAATTTATTCCTGCACTTTCTAATAGTTCAGTATTTCTTACTCCGTGACCAATCGTGTCCGACTGGCCCTTTGAAAATAAACTGTGTTCGTTCGTCTGTCCGTTCGTCTTCCAATATGTCCACAGTACTTTCTCATAATTCAGTTCAGTGTTTCTTACCGTCTTAATGTTTGTTCAGATACATTACCGTAGCTCAGTGTTTCTGTCCCCCGTCTTCTCATTTATCACAGAACGTCCTCGTAGTTCAATGTTTCTTTCCCCCGTCTTCTCATTTATCACAGAACGTCCTCGTAGTTCAATGTGTCTTTCCCCCGTCTTCTCATTTATCCCAGAACCTCCTCATAGTTCGGTGTTTCTTTCCTAATCTTCCTATTTTTATTCGACACATTCTCGTAGGTTAAGGTTTCTTACTCTGTCCTCCAATATGGTTACATTCTCGTTGTTTCCTCCTGCTCATCCCGTCTTCTCATTTTTTTCTGACACTCTCTCGCAGTTTCAATATTTTTTATTCCGCCGTCCATTGTTATTCCCAGCTGGGGTTACCATGTTGTTGCTTCAGCAACTGTAAGAGAGAGAGAGAGAGAGAGAGATTGATTGATTGATTGATTGATCTTTATTTCAAAAGGGTTAAGAATTGGGCACGCAGGCCCGTCTGACATTCTGCCATTTATCATACATCTTTCACTCTATTCCAGGCATTCTACAAATATGCTGTTCATATAACAAACATAACTAACATTGAAGCTGAGAGACATAAAATAAAATATAACATTTACGTTTCGCTCTTAAACTCAGTACAGAAGTAACTACATACATTATAAATGACTATCTTGAGAGAGAGAGAGAGAGAGAGAGAGAGATCTTCCGGCTTTTCATGTTCATAAAGAACAGAAAAAAAAAACAAAATTCAGAAAATTGCACCGATTTTAAAACCACCAGTTTTTAACGAGGAACCAGAAGCCGTGTTGGTTTGGGATATTCCCTGCTTGATTTCTGAGGTAGATTTTCTATCTGATGTTATTTGCATGCCCAGATATTTAAATGTATACTGAAACAAACGGCTGTAGCTATTCTTGCTTGAGTGGGTACCATCACATTGTACTATGTTGTGATCACGGCATAGTCACCAGCTTGTTGTTATCACAAATGTTAGCTGTCAGTAGAACATTGCAGAGGCAGGACAATATCTTGATCAGCTTTGATTTTCTGACTAAGATTCCGGCGCCAAGAAGGCATTTTCGGCCATCTTGTGTTACAGTTCACCAGCCAAGAGGGCAGTGCAGAAATGGCGTAGAGTTTTGGTTTTCTGGCCATGATAACAAATCCAATCCCGGAACTCGGTTCTAACTAAATGAAGATGTCGGAGACACGGAATATATAAAGTTAACAACTAAATATCCACCAGACAATACTACCTTTTCTCGTCTTTTGGTGCGATAGCACTGACTGAATGTTAGAAAAAAAAACACCTTTGTTGATGATAATGAGAACACAGATATCTGTCCATTGTTTCGAATAATTGTCACAGCACCCTGCAGCGCCCTCTAGCACTTCCTGTGATAGAAAGTCTCGATATGTTTGACCGCGGAGAGGTCCTCGCTGTTCGACACAAGAGGATCTTCTGTTACAAGCCGTCAGCCAGCAGGTTTCTGGAAGACTGGGAGAAATGTGACTTCTTGTCGTGTCTCCTTCCTCATATCTCTTTCAGTGTAGAGAGGGCATGAATGCTTAAAAGTGGACCTCGGCGATTTGCTTCATATGAAATAGAATTTGCGTCTACGTCTTGACACAATACAAGACAAGAATTTTATTTGTCTAATTCTTGACAAATTGAAAGCCACTGAAATAAGTTAATGGTACAACTGAAAGTAGAATACCTAAACAAGAACACGTTAGATTGGCCAGTTATGTATATTTACTGGAATAATGTAATCGTCTTTTATTACTCAAATTAACTATTCCAAGAGTTGGAATCCAACAAATAGTTTCTAGACTAGACGCAAAGTAACAGCAGACCCAGATTCTCAACAAAATCACGCCATTCAATATAGATGAGCACAAGAAGAATGATAACCATCCTGCCATTCTTCAATACGATACAAGAAATGTACATGTATCACGACAGAGTCTCCAGTTTTACAGTTTCAAGGAACAACCAAAACTTTAATATGAGAATTGTATGTGGATGACATAATGTGAAATTAATAAATCAAGGAAAACGGACAACTCAACAAAATACATAAAGCCAAGTGTCCCTGCAAGGAAGTACACACCGCCGTAGGATAAGAATAAGACTCAAGACAAACTTACAGACTAATATCCTAATAACCCACTGATCCAAGCTATGGAAATCAACATCTCAACAAAAACCCTTCAACCTACGTCATACAGCACTATGTCCACAAGGACAACTAACGATGGACCACGATCCTATTCTCACAACAGCTATAACACAACTGAGGTTCCACCTCTCAACCATGACTGGAAAACTCTACTCCCGAGTCTTTTTTTTTTTCTGTCTGAGTTCCTCCTTTCTCTGAGCCTCCTCTGGTTTTATATTTCCTGTCTCCGCTGTGAAATCACGTGATATTCCATCCACTGTCATGTGATGTTAAGACCTAGAAACTTCTCTCTCCCTTTCACGTGATAATCAGACTTTCCGTGCTGTACCAGTTCAGCCTATTAAGTCAGTTCGACTACAAATAAGACTCATGAACATTATTGAAAGTTATAGAAGTGTTATTAACCTCTCCACATTAGGGAGTTAAAACTCTTCTCACTTTATGCCAGTACTATATTTGTATGCAGGAAACTCTCTACCGTAGAGAGGGGAACAACAACACAGCTCCTTCAGATCATCAGAGGAAGTACCCCCCCTCTCAGACAAATGTTTCGGCCCTTTAAACTCCTGACACTCTAAGGGGGGGGGGGGGTGGGCCCCTCTGGGTCATGACTCCCAGAGGTCTTGTTGCTTTTTTTCTTTTTCCCGGTCAAGGGATTGAACCCATGATCTTCCAATATTTAAGATTTCTGTAACTTCACGTAAAGATGCGTTTCTAATTACAGAAAGAATTGCCCAGATAAATCGTTTTGTTAATCAGTTAAGTAATTGTAAGTTGTTTTTTTTTTTTGGGAGGGGGACGCAATCCTCAGACTGAATGAGACAACGGTCAGTGATCCATAGCTGACTCCTTAGGTCACGGTTGGCGAACCATAGCTGACCTAAAAAATAATCTACCCTTCAGTAGTTTCTCCAAGAAAGGACAAAGTGTGACCAGTTAATAGGGATTGAAACAGGAAAGCGAACCCAGTCCATAAATACTCTGAACCAAAGTCGGATGTGTCGTGACAAAAGACGTAGATATCACAGCATGGCTGCAGACTGTGAAACAACGCAGTCAAAGCCTTTTTATGAAGAAGAAGAAGAAGAAAAATAAAAAGAAGACGAAGACGAAAGTTTTTTTTAACTTTATGAAAACATTCATGAGCTACTGTAATATAACAGGGCGGATTTCATTCAAAGAATTTGTTTCTGCTGCATCAACAGCACTTCTGACGTGACTCCACGTATGAGTTTCTGCTGCATCAACAGCACTTCTGACGTGACTCCACGTATGAGTTTCTGCTGCATCAACAGCACTTCTGACGTGACTCCACGTGTGAGTTTCTGCTGCATCAACAGCACTTCTGACGTGACTCCACGTGTGAGTTTCTGCTGCATCAACAGCACTTCTGACGTGACTCCACGTATGAGTTTCTGCTGCATCAACAGCACTTCTGACGTGACTCCACGTATGAGTTTCTGCTGCATCAACAGCACTTCTGACGTGACTCCACGTGTGAGTTTCTGCTGCATCAACAGCACTTCTGACGTGACTCCACACGGGAACAAAAAATGTCCAGCTTTGACTACTCACGTGACCGAAACGCCAATCAAGCAAAAGGTCCCCCTCCACCGATGAACCGGTCTGGCAGAATGTGATCTAGAAGAAAGCCGGTCTGGCAGAATGTGATCTAGAAGAAAGCCGGTCTGGCAGAATGTGATCTAGAAAAAAGCCGGTCTGGCAGAATGTGATCTAGAAAAAGCCGGCCTGGCAGAATGTGATCTAGAAAAAGCCGGTCTGGCAGAATGTGATCTAGGAAAAGCCGGTCTGGCAGAATGTGATCTAGAAAAAGCCAGTCTGGCAGCAAGTCATGGTACGCTATTTTGATTTTAAAAAATGTTACTATTTACTGAATGTAACCCTCCAAATTCAAGAGTAAAAGAAATTCCGAAGCATTAACAAATAAAATTCGCAATTTTCCAATTGATTCTTCTAAAAAAAAAAGAAGAAAAAAGTAGTGGACTTGTCTGACACTATAAGACTTCCTGAGAGTGTGTTATCAGCACAGACATATTTGTTCTAACTTTATCAGTTTTTGGGGAATCACTTTCCATAAACTGAGGAGTTATTTGTGCTTTTTTTTCTGCTGATTTTAGATGTCAGGAGCTAGTTGTTGATATTTTCTTCTCGTAGAAAGCTAGAAATTAAAAAAAAAATTCCAAGTTTGATTAATACGGTAAAACATTTGCTATAATTGATCCGTGGAATGTTTATTGTAATTTTGTAATATGTTATACACCTTTCTTTCTTTCTTTCTATCTTTCTTTCTTTCTTTCTTTCTTTCTCTCTCTCTCTCTCTCTCTTTCTTTCTCTTTCTCTCTCTGTCCTTTTCTCTGTCTCACTCTCTCTGTTCTTTCTCCATCTCTCTTTCTTTCATTCTCATTTTGTGTCTCTTTCTCTTTCACTGTCTGTCTGTCTCTCTGTTCCTATCTTTCTTTATCTCTCTGTTCCTATTTTTCTTTCTCTCTCTCTTTGTCTCTCTCTCTTTCTCTCATTCGCTCTCGTCTCTGTTTATCTCTTTCTATTTCTGTCTTTCTCATTCTTCTCTCTCTTTCTCTGTCTCTCATTCTTTCTACATGTCGCTATCTTTTTCTCTCTTTCTCTCTCTCTCCTTCTTCGTTTCTATCTATTTATATCTCCCTGTCTCTTATCTCTCTCACTATCTTTGTTTCTGTCTTTCTCTCTGTCTCTTTATATCTCACTGTCTCTTATCTCTCTCACTATCTTTGTTTCTGTCTTTCTCTCTATCTCTCTTTGTTTTCATCTTTGTCACTCTTTCCATTTTCCTGTCTCTTACTATCTCTCGCTATCTCTATCTCTCTTTCTCGAAGAAGAAGAAGAAGACACGTGAAGAAAAGAAGAAGAAGAAGAAGGAGGAGGAGGAGGAGGAAAGAAGAAGAAGAAGAAACGTGAAAAAGAAGGAAATAAGAAGAAGACACGTGAAGAAGAAGAAGAAGAAGAAGAAACGTGAAGAAGAAGAAGAAGAAGAAGGAGAATGAGAAGGAAAGAAAGAAAGAAAGAAGGAAGAGGAGGAGGAAGAAGAAGAAGAAACGTGAAGAAGAGAATAAGAGTAGAAAAAGAAGAAGAAAGACATACAAAGATAGTCTAGCCTCCTCTTGCTCTAAACGACTCTCTCTCTCTCTCTCTCTCTCTCACTCACTCTCTGCTGCAGATAAGCATGTCTCTATTCATCTCTGTTTTCTATTCCTGGCTTTCTTTTTTTCCCACTTGTATATTCTGTTTTTTTTTTACATTCCATATTGTCTCTCCCTCGTTCTCTGTCTCTTTATGTTTCTCTAGATATAATATCTCCCCATCTTTCCCTTGATATACCTGTCTCTCCAACTTTCTCTAGGTCTATCTGTCTCTCCAACTTTCCCTAGGTCTACCTGCTTCTTCATCTTTCCCTATGTCTACCTGTCTCTCCATCTTTCCCTAGGTTCACCTGCCTCTCTATCTTTTCCTAGGTCTATCTGTCTCTCCATCTTTCCCTAGGTCTACCTGCCTCTCTGCCTTTCCCTATGTCTACCTGTCTCTCCATCTTTCCCTATGTCCACCTGCCTCTCTGCCTTTCCCTAGGTCTACCTGTCTCTCCTTCTTTCCCTATGTCTACCTGCCTCTCTGTCTTTCTCTAGGTCTACCTGTCTCTCCAGCTTTCCTTAGGTCTACCTGTCTCTCCAACTTTCTCTAGGTCTACCTGTCTCTCCAACTTTCTCTAAGTCTACCTTCCTCTCCATCTTTCCCTATGTCTACCTGCCTCTCTGTCTTTCTATAGGTCTACCTGTCTCTCCAGCTTTCCCTAGATCTATCTGCCTCTCCATCTTTCCCTAGGTCTACTTGTCTCTCCAACATTCTCTAAGTCTACCTGTCTCTCCAGCTTTCTCTAGGTCTACCTGTCTCTCCAACTTTCTCTAGGTCTACCTGTCTCTCCAACTTTCTCTAAGTCTACCTTCCTCTCCATCTTTCCCTATGTCTACCTGCCTCTCTGTCTTTCTATAGGTCTACCTGTCTCTCCAGCTTTCCCTAGATCTATCTGCCTCTCCATCTTTCCCTAGGTCTATTTGTCTCTCCAACTTTCTCTAAGTCTACCTTCCTCTCCATCTTTCCCTATATCTACCTGTCTCTCTGTCTTTCTCTAGGTCTACCTGTCTCTCCAGCTTTCCCTAGGTCTATCTGCCTCTCCATCAACATTGAACAACATATGTCTTCCAAAACCTAGACTTGATCTTTACAAGGAAAGCTTTAGTTATTCTGCTGCTCATCTTTGGAATACCCTCCCATCCTATATAAAAGATATAAATTATACTCCTTCCTACAACTACAAGCTTTCCCAATATCTATTTGATGTCGACTACATGCCTCCATGAATTATAAAACTTAAAAGTTATCTTAAGCTGCTCTTACTGACACCGAATACAATTAATTGTTTTCTGAATAGTCCCGAAAATTTTGTTTAGTAGATAGTCATTTATAATGTATGTAGTTACTTCTGTACTGAGTGAATGTTTAAGAGCGAAACATAAATGTTATATTTTATTTTATGTCTCTCAGCTTCAATGTTAGTTATGTTTGTTATATGAACAGCATATTTGTAGAATGTCTGGAATAGAGTGAAAGATGTATGATAAATGGCAGAATGTCAGACGGGCCTGTGTGCCCAATTCTTAACCCTTTTGAAATAAAGATCAATCAATCAATCAGTCTTTCCGTATGTCTTCCTATCTCTCAATCTTTCCCTAGGTCTACCTGCCTCTCAATCTTTCCCTAGATCTACCTGCCTCTCAATCTTTCCCTAGGTCTACCTGTCTCTCCATCTTTCTCTAGGTCCATCTGCCTCTCCATCTTTCCCTAGATCTACCTGTCTCTCTGACTTTCTCTAGGTGTATTTGTCTCTCCATCTTTCTCTAGGTATACCTGCCTCTCCATCTTTCCATAGATCTGCCTGTCTCTCCATCTTTCCCTATGTCTACCTGTCTGTCCAACTTTTTCTAAGTCTGTCTCTCCATCTTTCTCTAGGTCTACTCCTTGATTTCACCCCTTCCATTTCTCGCATTTTTCTTCTATTTATCTTTCTGCCGACTTTCTTTCGCTCAATTAAACAATACAACTGAAGTTGGGAGGAAAAAATAAGAAATTTCTGTCTGCACAGTGACTTCTTCTTCTTCCTCATCGTACTTCTCGCTATTGGAAGAAAGAAGAAGAAGAAAGAAATCTGAAAATAAAACTCTAAAAGGTAATTTTACGAAAAGATTATTTATTAATAATTAGAGTAATGGAGTTCCTGGCACATGTAGGAAGTTGTAGCAGCGAGGAAATTGTGTCATGAAGCTTGAAGAGAGCGGGAGAGACAGGTTTGACAAAGTAATTTCAGAACGGTATGAAAGAAAGATTAAATGACGAACTGTCTAGCGTCTTCTTCTTCTTCTTCCTCCAGACTTTTAAGTGATTAGGTTCTTTACTATCCAGTCCAGAACTGAACCTTTTTTTTTTTAAACTTCAGCAAAGGATTAAGATCTATATTTGTGACTCCTCGATTAAGCTCTTTACTATTCGGTCAAGCATTATTTTCTCCAGCACAGGATTAAGCTCTTTATGCATCTGCCAAGGCTCATTCTTCTTATTATTTCAACACAGGATTAAGCTCTTTATTCGTCTGCCCAGGATTAAGCTATTTATTCGTCTGTCCGGTATTAATCTCTTTATTCATTGGGCCAGGCTTATTTTTCCTTCTTTATTTACAGGGCCCAAGATTAAACTTTTTATTCTTCGGTCTAGGATTAAGCTCTTTATTCATCTGCACAGGACTGAGTTCTATATTTATCTGCTCAGGATTAAACTCTTTATTGATCGGCCCAGAATCAAGCTCTTTATTCATCGATCCAAGTTTATTCTTCGTAACCCAGAATTAAGCTCTTACTTCAGTCCAGATTTAGCTGTTTACTCTTTCTGCCAAGTATTAAACCCTTAGCTCTTCAGCTCAGTCTTAGACTCACTTTTTGTGATAGTAACATTTCATGCCAGCCAACGCAAGAAACGACGCTACCCTCTCTTCGAGCTTCGCTTCTTCCTAAGTTCTCTGTCAGCAAACCTACCCTTTTTTGTGGGGAGGGGGGGACCTAATATCCAAACTACCTTGTCTGCACCCCGACTTCGAATCCATCTTGTTCGAACCCACGACACCGAACTCACTGTGCTTCGAGAGCACCTTGTTCGCCAAACTATACTGTCCAAAAAAAAAGAAACGCGTAACTACTGATAACCAAATTTTAGACATAACTTTGATACTCTATAGCTTTTTAAATTGAATGAATAAAATTTTCAAATTGCACACAATAATACCTAAGGGTTTAAACACTCACTTGACAGTTTTTTGCATCTGTGTGACAAGAATCTGTTAGCCCCAGGGGTTCTCAAGTTAGTATGGTGTGTGGCCTCCGCTTGCATCGATCAGCGACTGGCATCTCCTGGGCATAGATTCCATCAAATGTCTGATGTGCGCATGTGGGATGGCTCCCCACTCTTCTTGGAGTGCCCGCCACAGATCATGAGATTGGCTGGAGAAACGTTTCGGCCACAAACACGTCTTTGCAGCTCATCCCTTAGGTGCTCGATCGGATTCATGTCTGGAGACAGGGAAGGCCAAGGAAGGGTGAGAATGTTGTTGTAAGTCAGGAACTGAGTGGTGAACCGTGCAGAATGGGGTCTGGCGTTGTCCTGTTGAAACACAGACCTTTGCGCAGCCAAAAATGGAAGAACATGGGGTCGAAGAACTTCATTGACGTATCGTTGCATTTCAAGCCTACTTCAATCTGCACCAATGGACTCCTTCCGTTGAAATTGATCATTCCCCATACCATTACAACTCCACCACCGTGCGGCGGAGCTTCATCAACGCAATTTTTGGCAAAATCGTTCATTTGGGCTATGGTAGACCCTTCTCCACATATCATGGCGGTGCAACAAAAAAGGAAGATTCGTCCCTAAACAGGACATGACTCCACTGATTGTCAGTTGTCCAGGGTCGGCGCTGGTTGGCCCAAACAAGTCAATTTTGGCTATGATGTCACGTTAATACAGGACCTCGGTGAGGTCGCCGTGCCACCAGTCCAGCGTCATGCAGTCTATTCCGGACAGTTTGATCAGACACACGACGTCCTGCAAGCAATGGCTAGACACTTGAGTAGCTGTTGTAAACCTGTTTCTGAGGTGATGAACCAGAATAAAGCAATCATCAGCTGCTGTCATCCACTGCGGTGCCGATCTTCAGCTGAGCCAGTGGGTTGGAAACGGTGCCAAAGTCGACTGATTGTACTCTGCTGCACGTTTTCAATGCCTGGCAACCTGACTTTGACTTTCGCCTGCTTGCAGGCCACCAGTAGCAATGTTTCGTCAATTTTGCGATAGACGCGACATAATTGTCTGCTTGAAAATTAACTGAATTTGTTTGTGTAACCTCATCCTTTTATAGGGTTTCATTTTGCATGGGACGTGAGTTGTGCTCACCAGAAAAATCACGACTTTTTCATAAACTCAACGTGAGGTATAGTAAAAAAAAAAAAAAGAGTGATTATCAAGTGCAGCTACTGCGCTCCGACTATACACGAGAATAGAAAAATTCACGCTAAATCATGAACCTGGTATCTTGGTGACAATTTCTGGTTTGGTTTGAGATACCCTGAACAAATATTTTTTGTCATAACATAAAAATGAAGCTTCTATAAGCTATGCGTTTCTAAACGTGTTTATTGCCGAAACGTTTCTTCAACCAATCGTCGTGATCTGTGGCAGGCACTCCAGGAAGAGTGGGCAGCCATCCCACAGGCGCACATCAGACATCTGATCGAATCTATGCCCAGGAGATGCCAGTCGCTGATCGATGCAAGCGGAGACCACACACCATACTAACTTGAGAACCTCTGGGACTAACAAATTCTCGTCAAACAAATGCAAGAAACTGTCGAATGAGTGTTTAAACTCTTAGGTATTATTGTGTGCAATTTGAAAATTCTATTCATTCGATTTAAAAGGCTATAGAGTATCAAAGTTATGTCTAAAATTTGGTTATCAGTAGTTATGCGTTTCTTTTTTTTGGACAGAATATTAGGACATATACCTGTGAGACCTGGACACTTAACAAAACAGCTGAGAAACACATAAATGCCTTTGAATGTAAATGCTACAGAAGAGTTCTCCAAATATCGTGGACACAAAAAAGAACAAATATATCTATACTACAAGAGCTTAATATTGAAGAAGGCTGGTTAGTAAAGAGGATTAAAGAGAGAAAACTAAAATATTTTGGACATTAAACGTCATGATGATTTAGAGAAGACCGTATTGGAAGGATACATAATGGGAAAAAGAAAAAGTGGAAGATCAAAACGAAGATGGCTGCAAGAAATCGTTGACGATCTGCAAATGGACGCAGCAGCAGCAGGCCATCTTGCTCACAACCGAGAGGCCTACAGGAGTGCTGTTTGGGAGGCAAAGTTACGCAAAGGACATGCAAATGAATGAATGAATGATTAGGACAGATTGTTTTCTAGGTAAAATCAGAGCAGTTACCGTATGTTGGCGATGGTCCGGTTTTGCAAACAAACTGAACAAAACTGTGACAAGCCGAGTTTTAGGTAGCTCTAAAGGACTGACATTCTTAAAATACAGAGAGCTCAACTGCATGAGAAATAAATGACAGTTTAGTGGCTTCTTCTTCTTCTTCTTCTTCCTCCTCCTCCTCCTCCTTCTTCCTCCTCCTCCTTCTTCTTCTTCTTCTTCCTTCTTCCTCCCCCTCCTCCTTCTTCTTCTTCTTCTTCCTCCCCCTCCTCCTTCTCCTTCTTCTTCCTCCTTCTTCCTCTTCCTCCCCTCCTCCTCCTTCTTCTTTCTCCTCCTCCTTCTCCTTCTTCTTTCTCCTCCTCCTTCTCCTTCTTCTTTCTCCTCCTCCTTCTCCTTCTTCCTCCCCTCCTCCTCCTTCTTCCTCTTCCTCTCCTCCTCCTTCTCCTTCTTCTTCCTTCTTCTTCCTCTTCCTCCCCTCCTCCTTCTTCTTCTTCTTCTTTCTCCTCCTCCTTCTCCTTCTTCCTCCTCCTCCTTCTTCTTCTTTTCTTCTTCCTCTTTCTTCCTCTTCCTCTTCCTCCTCCTCCTTATTCTTCTTCTTCTTCCTCCTCCTCCTTCTTCTTCTTCCTCTTCCTCCTCTTCCTCTTCCTTCTTCTTCTTCCTCCTCCTCTTTATTCTTCTTCTTCCTTCTTCTTCCTCCTCCTCCTTCTTCTTCTTCTTCCTCCTCCTCCTTCTTCTTCTCCTTCTTCTACTGTGGAAGTAATACTGTGTCATCAGCATATTTAATCTCTGGTATTTCATAACCTCCAATTTTTATGGCATCGTAATATTCTTTGTCTATATCTTCTCTAACATTCCTGTTTATATTTTCAGTATACAAGTTAAATAAGTAAGGCGACAATATGCACCCCTGACGGACCCCTTGTTTTATGCCAAGCCAAGTTGTTGTTTCACCATTTATTCTTACTGCTGCCTGTTGGTCTAGATACAGCAGTGATGTTAATTGTATCAAATGTGTTAGAAATCCTTTTTTTTTTTCATTATTTCCCAGTCTTTGATGTCGTACAAAATCAAATGCCTTTGAAAAAAAAAGATATATTCACATTAAATTCTCTTCATTGCTCTATTATTAATCTTGTATTGAATATTTGATCTTTTGTTCCTCTTTTTTGTCTGTCATTAAATGTTTACCGTGACGTCAAATTACACAGTATTTCTTAAAGGTGTCGCAGAAAAATGTCATAATTAAATGAAAAAAGGAAAACAAACTCATGCAGCGCTATCAAACTCGTATTTTTCTTAAGCGCTGTCATAGCACAGAGTAATACGAGAAAAGTGACAAATAAAACCAGTAAATTCATTTATTTACGTCCTTACTGTGTGCTAGCAACATTATACGTTCTTACTGTGTGCTAGAAAAATCATACGACCTTACTGTGTGTTAGCAACATTATACACGAGTATTCTTATTGTATGGTAGCAACACCATATATCCTTGTTGTGTGTTACCAGCATCATATATCCTTGTTTTTTTAGTAGCAACGTTACATATCCTTACTGTATGTTAGCGAAATCATAATCTTTTTTTGTACGATAGCAACATCATAAATCATTTTTTTAATGCTGGCTACTTGTTTTCCATATATTTGTTTCTGTTTTTTCCTTTTCTCTCAGTTTATTCTGTACATACAATTACTTTTTCTTAGGATAACTCATACCTTGAAGAGCAGACAAGCAGAACGAAAAAAAAAGCAAATCTAATTTCTTTTTCAGACTTATTCATTCCGTCTCTTTCTTCCTATCTTCTACTCTTCTCTACTTCTTCTCTGCTTTCAGAACTACAGACACAACTGCTAACGCAAATTTTGTTCTATAAACAAGATTAACCCCGGCAGCTCTTCTATGGGACAGCTCGTACCAACTCCATGACACCAGGGACTAGTTCACGCGTATTACTGTCCTCACACTTGCCCTCATCATCTCTCACATTCTGGATTTGCGCAAAGCTTGGGAGATAGCTTCTAGGTTTCACTAACGATCTTTATGTCTCTCGTGTGGGCTGTGTCATAGTCGAGCCAGCGCTGTATAACACAAGTTCTCGCAAAATGTCAACGCTACGAAAATTTGAAAATAAATTTGTTACATTTTTTTCCCTCATACTATAGGATTATAGGATGCTGGAATTCAGTAACTGAAAATGAATGAATCTAATATATGTACATAGTGAAAACAAAATTAAACTACTCAGTTAGGTCCTCTTTTCACTTCCCCACTCTTCCACCCACTCACAGATATTAAACTACTCAGTTAGGTCCTAATTTCACTTCCCCACTCTTCCACCCACTCACAGATATTAAACTAATCAGTTAGGTCCTCTTTTCACTTCCCCACTCTTCCACCCACTCACAGATATTAAACTACTCAGTTAGGTCCTCTTTTCACTTCCCCACTCTTCCACCCACTCACAGATATTAAACTACTCAGTTAGGTCCTAATTTCACTTCCCCACTCTTCCACCCACTCACAGATATTAAACTACTCAGTTAGGTCCTAATTTCATTTGCCCACTCTTCCACCCACTCACAGATATTAAACTACTCAGTTAGGTCCTAATTTCACTTCCCCACTCTTCCACCCACTCACAGATATTAAACTACTCAGTTAGGTCCTAATTTCACTTGCCCACTCTTCCACCCACTCACAGATATTAAACTACTCAGTTAGGTCCTAATTTCACTTGCCCACCCTTCCACCCACTCACAGCTTCGCTTGTATATTCAGAAATTAACTCATTTGCTCGAGAACGCATTCGTCACTCACTGGCAGCCCCCGTTCTAGCGTCACTCACCCACGAACTCATTTACTGATCGCGCATTAAAAGCTTTAGTCACGCTTTCGCTGGTGTGAGCAATTAACCGCGAACTGTGCTAGATCTAATCCATGAGACTGTGCTAGCAACGAAATCCTAGTGGCACAAGAAACCCCCATGTCACAGGAATCAGGCAATGATTACCGCTCAGTATCATGGCCGCCATATTCCGGGGGTCAAGCTTCTACAGCAAGTGTTTGAAACTTCTGGAAGATAGACTACATGTAACTTTATAAAAAAAACCTAGTCTGTTTTCACTCTCAACTTGTGTATGTAAACTTTGAACGCCAATTTCTCTCTCGAAGAAACAATAAAGTTCATATCAAGAAGGGGTCTTGACTTCTTCATGTCGTGGGAAAAATAAAACCATGCCTTCACACCTATGGCGACCACTCTGGGTAAGGGGCCATTAATCTTTCTCCCTCCTCCCCGCCACCCCCTCTTTTCACCCTTTCCTCGTCCGGCTTAAATAAACATAATTTCCTTCTTTAACTCTTTCACTACAAAACAGCACTGGCAGGGTTGGTAGACCTTATACGTCTATGCAAATAAATGCTAAGAGCAATATTTAGGTAAAGTCTAAATGAAAGGAAAAGTAGCACATTTCTAACCCAAGCCACGTTTTTAAAATTTAGTAAACCATGCCAGGAGCCGAATGCAATAGTGACCATGACCCACTCTGTGGAAAAATTAGAACAAAGCTAAAGGAAGCGTGCAGAAAAGTGAAAAACATCAAACTGAGTACAAACTCCTTAAAAATTACCAAGAACTGCGAGAACAATACAAAGTTATTATAACAAATAGATACAATGCAATAGCAAAGATAAATAGTATAGATGAACAATGGGCAATATTAAGAGTTTCTATCCATTAAACTGTTAAGGAGATAATAACATCGAAAAAAGAAGCCGCTAAAAATAAATGGATGACAGACGACATCTTAGGACTGATGGACAAGAGGAGGGGAAGTAAAAATAACCAAGAAAAATAAAGCAAGATAAATAAAGAAATAAGACGCAAATGCAGAGAAGCAAAGGAAGTGTGATTAAATGAACAGTGCAGACAGATAGAGGACTCCCATAATAAAGACAGCAAAAAACATGCACAAACGAATTAGTGAACTCACAGGTAGGAAAACAAAATATACCACAGGATGCTTGAAATCAAAAGAAGGTAAAATGTTAATGGGAAAAGAAGACATTGTGGACAGAGTACATCGGTGAGCTATATGGAGGAGAAAAACCAGAATTAACACCAGATACTGAAAACTGTGATGGACCACCAATACCTGAAGATGAAATCATAGATGCCATCAAACACATGAAGAAAGGAAAAGCGGCTGGACCTGATAATATAACAATAGAAGAAATAGAGGCACTAGAGGAGACAGGAATAAAAATAATAACCAAGTTACAGAATGACATTTACAAAAGTGGTTATATGCCCAGTGACTTGCTTAAATCCACGTTTATAGCACTACCAAAGAAACCAGGTGCAAAGGAATGTGATGACCACCGGACTATCAGCCTCTCATGTCACATAACGAAGCTACTTCTAAGAATCATTATGAGAAGAACAAGGAAAAAGATAAAAATGGAAATAGCAGATGCACAGTTTGGATTTGTTGAAGGAAAGGGAACACATAATGCCATTTATGCTTTACGAACACTAACAGAAAGAGAAGTGTAGAAAGATCTCTACTTATGCTTCATTGATTACACCAACGCATTTGACAAGGTGAAACATAATGAAGTTATTAAAATGCTTGAAGACATCAATATAGACGGCAAAGACCTGAGGATTGTAAAACATCTATAATGGCACCAAGAAGCAGCAGTTCGAGTTGAAAATAGAAATGGAAAATATCAGCCTATAAAACAAGGGGTGCAACAAGGATGTGTACTATCTCCAGACCTTTTTTTTTCTCTGTACTGCGAGAATATTCTAAGAACGATCATCACAGAACCAGACATATAAAATTGGATGATACAATATTAACAACCTTCGGTATGCTGACGATACAGTACTGATAGCTGAGAACCAACAAGACCTGCAAAATCTCTTGGATAAAGTCGCCAAAGAAAGTGAACAGAAAGGCCTTACTTTGAACATAAAAAAGACAGAGACTATGGTTATATTTAAGAAACAGAATCCACCAACATGCAGTATAAAATTAAACCGAACTATTCTAAAACAGGTGCAGAAATTCAAATACTTTGGAGCGTAATAATTTCAGATGGGAAATGCAGAACAGAAATTAGGAACAGAATAGGCAAAGCAAAGACGCATTTCAGAGAATGGGAAACATATTATCCAACACATCATTATCAATGAATGTTAGAAAACGAGTCTTAAAATGCTATATTGAACATATCTTGTTATATGGAAGTGAACCATGGACAATAGGCAGGTCTGCACAAAAATCACTGGAAGCAGCAGAAATGTGGTTTATTAGAAGAATGTTGCGAATCCCCTGGACAGCAAAAATAACTAATGAAGAATGTATGAGAAGAGCTGGAGAGACAAAAAAATCTTGTCCAAAAAAAATAAGAGAGAGACAATGTACTTTCATAGGACATGCAATGAGAAGAGGGGGCATTGAAAATATTATAACAACAGGAAAAATAGAAGGAAGAAGATCAAGAGGAAGACCAAGAGAAATGATACTGGACAGTCTGACGGGATGGTGTGAAAGGAGATCACCAACTGAACTGATGGCCTGCATGAAGGATCGTGTACTCTGGAGAAGCATAATAGCCAACGCCAGTCGGCACGGCACCTGATGATGATGATTATGAAATATAAAAATATAAAATATTTTTCTACCGACATGTCTCAACAAAAGTTAATAAAAGCACACACACACACACACGCACACAAACACACGCACGCAGGCACACGATGTCACAGGAAACCTCTGTGCTACAAGAAACCCCGGTGTCATAATCGGGGCACAGTAAACCTCCGTGCCACAAGAAACCTCATCCCATAAAAAACCTCGGTCCCACAAGTTCCACAAGAAACCCCGGTGTCACAAAAAGCTGTGGTGCCACAAGAAACCTTGGTGTCACAAAAAGCTGTGGTGCCACAAGAAACTCCTGTGTTACAGAAAGGCGTGTTACCACAAGATATCCTGGTACCACAAGATACCCTGGTACCACAAGATACCCTGGTACCACAAGATACCCTGGTGCCACAAGATACCCTGGAGCTACAAGATACTCTGGTACCACAAGATACCCTGGTGCCACAAGATACCCTGGTACCACAAGATACCCTGGTGCCACAAGATACCCTGGTACCACAAGATACCCTGGTGCCACAAGATACCCTGGTGCCACAAGATACTCTGAAGCCACAAGATACCCTGGTACCACAAGATACCCTGGTGCCACAAGATACCCTGGTGCCACAAGATATCCTATTGTCACACGAAACTGGTACCGATCAGTCTGAAAACAATCCAAATCTGTAGGGATTCGAACCCAGAGCCTTCTGATCGCCAGGCAAGTGTCCTAACCAGTGCACAAGTGCGATGTTCACATTAGATCCAGTAATTAAATTTGTTTAAGAAAAAAACACACACACATACACACTTGAAACTTTATACATGTGATGTATCCGTAAACATTTCTTGCTAGTTTTTCGTGTCTAAAAACTTTCAACTGAAAACATTCATTGCAGGTCTCATAATCTTAACATTTTCTATGATTACAGATTTCCTTACTTAATCAGGAAAAAATAATAATACCATGTGACCAGTAGGACACCTACTACCTGTGGTTTGGTTAATGGGATACATTTGTAGTTTACGATTTTCCACATTATATTTTCTATATCTCCCTTGGCTGATTTGCCATAAATTCTTTAATGCTCACTTTCTTTAACCCTGTCTAGAGCATAGGCCACCAACAAGTGCTCTCTATTTATTTCTATCTTGTTAGAAATTATTTTAATGAATGTTAAAGAATATATGTTAGAAGAACTCTACTGATAATGCATTTTTCTTTATGTATACGCTTACGTGTGTGCGTGAGTGTGGCCGCGCGCTATTTTGTTAGGTTAATTACTTTTTCTCTTATACTGTGAATGTAATAGTTTAATTTTATATTATTTTGATATGTTTTTTTCCTCATGTAATTTGAATACTTGTATTAAATCGAGTGTGTGGGAAGAATGGAAGATGGAGTGGTGAAGGGCAGTATGTAAGACGGGCATGAGTGCCAAATTCTTTATCCTTTCTTCTTCTTCTTCTTCTTCTTCTTCGTCGTCGTCGTTCGCTTCTACCACCAAAACCGCACTATGATCCTACTGAATTTACGCATGTGGTCCTCGTTAGGTCCCCGAAAGGACCACACGAGATCCACGAGAGGACCACAAGGAGTTCAGAGTATCATAGGGCTTTAGCCTGTATTTCTTCTTTACCCTTTAAAAATAAAGATCATTCATTCATTCATTCATTCATTCAATCCTCTCCGTCTCCAGGTGTAGTCGATCTTTTTTATCTCTGCGTCAGGACCCCTTCGTCACGTGATTCTTAGGTCTTCCTTGTTTTCTCTTTCCCTGGGGATTTCGGGTGAGAGCTTGTCTGGTTATGTTAGTGGTAGGCTTTCCAAGTGTATGTCCTTTCCATCTCCACGTCCTTTTCTTATCATTTCTTCCTCAGTGGGTTGATTGGTTTTCTGCCAAAGCTCTTCATTACTGATGGTATCAGACTATCTAATCTGAAGGATCTTCCTTGGGAAGGTGTTAACAAAGGTGGACGGTGTATGTTATTATGTAAAGCAGAGGTTTCCAAACTAATCAGTACCGCGCCCCTCTACTTCAGCGGTCGGAAGATTAAAGAGGCAGTGACGGGAAAATGGAGTGTTAGGGGGCTTCAGAATTAGCTGTTAGAAGGGTACTGGGGAATGTGACCAGGAAGGTAATGGTGTCGCATGCCAAAACAGTTTGATAACCACTGATATAAATCAAGCACAAAGAAAAAAAAACTTCGCGATAAATTTTTTTTAACCGTTTATCTCTGGGGTGATTTGTGCGTGACAGTTAAAAAAAACCCCCAAACAAAACTGATGTATATATGCATTGGACGAACTAAATGTAATCTTAGACCTTTATCTTGAGGACTAACATCGCCGCCATCAACTCTTCGATTGCATGAATGCCAGATTTTTCTTCTTGTCAGACCAGAACGAAATCACAAGCTTTTAGGCGGACAAGAATGTCAAATGCGCATGCGCAAAAAAATTACATGATCATTTGCCTGAAGAGTTGTTCCTCTCTGCATTTTGAAGATTTAATTCGCATGTTAACTTAAGTTTTCTTTTGTCGTCTTATCGACCGCTCCCCCTCTCCTCCCCTGCTGTTTACTCCACTCCTCAAAATGAGACACTGCCACTTTAAGAGATTCACATTGTTTTCGTTGTAAGATCTTTAGTCATATCCTTGTGCCACAAGATACCCTGGTACCACAAGATACCCTGGTGCCACAAGATACCCTGGTGCCACAAGATACTCTGAAGCCACAAGATACCCTGGTACCACAAGATACCCTGGTGCCACAAGATACCCTGGTGCCACAAGATATCCTATTGTCACACGAAACTGGTACCGATCAGTCTGAAAACAATCCAAATCTGTAGGGATTCGAACCCAGAGCCTTCTGATCGCCAGGCAAGTGTCCTAACCAGTGCACAAGTGCGATGGTCACATTAGATCCAGTAATTAAATTTGTTTAAGAAAAAAACACACACACATACACACCTGAAACTTTATACATGTGATGTATCCGTAAACATTTTTTGCTAGTTTTTCGTGTCTAAAAACTTTCAACTGAAAACATTCATTGCAGGTCTCATAATCTTAAAATTTTCTATGATTACAGATTTCCTTACTTAATCAGGAAAAAATAATAATACCATGTGACCAGTAGGACACCTACTACCTGTGGTTTGGTTAATGGGATACATTTGTAGTTTACGATTTTCCACATTATATTTTCTATATTTCCCTTGGCTGGTTTGCCATAAATTCTTTAATGCTCACTTTCTTTAACCCTGTCTAGAGCATAGGCCACCAACAAGTGCTCTCTATTTATTTCTATCTTGTTAGAAATTATTTTAATGAATGTTAAAGAATATATGTTAGAAGAACTCTACTGATAATGCATTTTTCTTTATGTATATGCTTACGTGTGTGCGTGAGTGTGGCCGCCGCGCTGTTTTGTTAGGTTAATTACTTTTTCTCTTATACTGTGAATGTAATAGTTTAATTTTATATTATTTTGATATGTTTTTTTCCTCATGTAATTTGAATACTTGTATTAAATCGAGTGTGTGGGAAGAATGGAAGATGGAGTGGTGAAGGGCAGTATGTAAGACGGGCATGCGTGCCAAATTCTTTACCCTTTCTTCTTCTTCTCTTCTTCTTCTTCTTCGTCGTCGTCGTTCGCTTCTACCACCAAAACCGCACTATGATCCTACTGAATTTACGCCTGTGGTCCTCGTTAGGTCCCCGAAAGGACCACACGAGATCCACGAGAGGACCACAGGGGGTTCAGAGTATCACAGGGCTTTAGCCTGTATTTCTTCTTTACCCTTTAAAAATAAATATCATTCATTAATTCATTCATTCATTCATTCATTCAATCCTCTCCGTCTCCAGGTGTAGTAGATCTTTTTTATCTCTGCGTCAGGACCCCTTCGTCACGTGATTCTTAGGTCTTCCTTGTTTTCTCTTTCCCTGGGGATTTCGGGTGAGAGCTTGTCTGGTTATGTTAGTGGTAGGCTTTCCAAGTGTATGTCCTTTCCATCTCCACGTCCTTTTCTTATCATTTCTTCCTCAGTGGGTTGATTGTTTTTCTGCCAAAGCTCTTCATTACTGATGGTATCAGACTATCTAATCTGAAGGATCTTCCTTGGGAAGGTGTTAACAAAGGTGGACGGTGTATGTTATTATGTAAAGCAGAGGTTTCCAAACTAATCAGTACCGCGCCCCTCTACTTCAGCGGTCGGAAGATTAAAGAGGCAGTGACGGGAAAATGGAGTGTTAGGGGGCTTCAGAATTAGCTGTTAGAAGGGTACTGGGGAATGTGACCAGGAAGGTAATGGTGTCGCATGCCAAAACAGTTTGATAACCACTGATATAAATCAAGCACAAAGAAAAAAAAACTTCGCGATACATTTTTTTTAACCGTTTATCTCTGGGGTGATTTGTGCGTGACAGTTAAAAAAAACCCCAAACAAAACTGATGTATATATGCATTGGACGAACTAAATGTAATCTTAGACCTTTATCTTGAGGACTAACATCGCCGCCATCAACTCTTCGATTGCATGAATGCCAGATTTTTCTTCTTGTCAGACCAGAACGAAATCACAAGCTTTTAGGCGGACAAGAATGTCAAATGCGCATGCGCAAAAAAATTACATGATCATTTGCCTGAAGAGTTGTTCCTCTCTGCATTTTGAAGATTTAATTCGCATGTTAACTTAAGTTTTCTTTTGTCGTCTTATCGACCTCTCCTCCCCCGCTGTTTACTCCACTCCTCAAAATGAGACACTGCCACTTTAAGAGATTCACATTGTTTTCGTTGTAAGATCTTTAGTCATATCCTTGTTCTACAAACCTAAATTATGTTACTAGCACCATCCATCCACCTCAGTCGCTGGCGTCCCTCTGATATCAGAACTTCTGATATTTCTGGTACCGATAGGCCATGTTGCAAATTCTGACGAATCCTAAAGCACAATTCTTCCTTTCTGTATATGCTTACGTGTGTGCGTGAGTGTGGCCGCCGCGCTGTTTTGTTAGGTTAATTACTTTTTCTCTTATACTGTGAATGTAATAGTTTAATTTTATATTATTTTGATATGTTTTTTTCCTCATGTAATTTGAATACTTGTATTAAATCGAGTGTGTGGGAAGAATGGAAGATGGAGTGGTGAAGGGCAGTATGTAAGACGGGCATGCGTGCCAAATTCTTTACCCTTTCTTCTTCTTCTTCTTCTTCGTTCGCTTCTACCACCAAAACCGCACTATGATCCTACTGAATTTACGCCTGTGGTCCTCGTTAGGTCCCCGAAAGGACCACACGAGATCCACGAGAGGACCACAGGGGGTTCAGAGTATCACAGGGCTTTAGCCTGTATTTCTTCTTTACCCTTTAAAAATAAATATCATTCATTAATTCATTCATTCATTCATTCATTCAATCCTCTCCGTCTCCAGGTGTAGTAGATCTTTTTTATCTCTGCGTCAGGACCCCTTCGTCACGTGATTCTTAGGTCTTCCTTGTTTTCTCTTTCCCTGGGGATTTCGGGTGAGAGCTTGTCTGGTTATGTTAGTGGTAGGCTTTCCAAGTGTATGTCCTTTCCATCTCCACGTCCTTTTCTTATCATTTCTTCCTCAGTGGGTTGATTGTTTTTCTGCCAAAGCTCTTCATTACTGATGGTATCAGACTATCTAATCTGAAGGATCTTCCTTGGGAAGGTGTTAACAAAGGTGGACGGTGTATGTTATTATGTAAAGCAGAGGTTTCCAAACTAATCAGTACCGCGCCCCTCTACTTCAGCGGTCGGAAGATTAAAGAGGCAGTGACGGGAAAATGGAGTGTTAGGGGGCTTCAGAATTAGCTGTTAGAAGGGTACTGGGGAATGTGACCAGGAAGGTAATGGTGTCGCATGCCAAAACAGTTTGATAACCACTGATATAAATCAAGCACAAAGAAAAAAAAACTTCGCGATACATTTTTTTTAACCGTTTATCTCTGGGGTGATTTGTGCGTGACAGTTAAAAAAAACCCCAAACAAAACTGATGTATATATGCATCGGACGAACTAAATATAATCTTAGACCTTTATCTTGAGGACTAACATCGCCGCCATCAACTCTTCGATTGCATGAATGCCAGATTTTTCTTCTTGTCAGACCAGAACGAAATCACAAGCTTTTAGGCGGACAAGAATGTCAAATGCGCATGCGCAAAAAAATTACATGATCATTTGCCTGAAGAGTTGTTCCTCTCTGCATTTTGAAGATTTAATTCGCATGTTAACTTAAGTTTTCTTTTGTCGTCTTATCGACCTCTCCTCCCCCGCTGTTTACTCCACTCCTCAAAATGAGACACTGCCACTTTAAGAGATTCACATTGTTTTCGTGTGTAAGATCTTTAGTCATATCCTTGTTCTACAAACCTAAATTATGTTACTAGCACCACCCATCCACCTCAGTCGCTGGTGTCCCTCTGATATCAGAACTTCTGATATTTCTGGTACCGATAGGCCATGTTGCAAATTCTGACGAATCCTAAAGCACAATTCTTCCTTTCTAGCTATTCAAATCTGTGCGATTTGTGAATACCAACAATGCTACAGTGGCTTCCCGCCATTCTCTGCGTCTCTGGCTGGTGTTCCAGGTTTTTCTCGCGTCAGCGTTTAAGTTAGCCATGTGCTCATCTGCTCCATCAAAAGAATCTGGCTAAACCTTGACAATGCTGTCCAGGTTGTAAAGAACTGAACGAGCCAGTTAGGATCCCTCCAGTATTGGTTCAGCGAAAGTGGAGACAACAGTCTGAAGTATTAATCCAACCATATCGCATAGTCACTATCTCATATAGACTGTAAGATACCGCTGCAGTGACAAACGTGTTAATTCTAATTTACTTATTTCTCTATGCTAACATTTAACAAAGAAAGAAAGAACATAATTCCGTCTTGCTATGAAGGCAGTTAGGGAAGTTATGTTAATGTTCGCATTCTCCTTGACCTGATGGCACGCTAAAGCCGGCCCAGGGAACGGTGTCAAATCTGCGCATTTTTTTCCAGGGCCCAGAGGCCTTGGGGGAGGGGAAACCGCAGTGAATGAAAGCATAATGCCTAATCAACGCCAGAGAGTGGGGGGGGGGGGGGTGGTAGTTTTGTAACGGCCACCAAAATTCCTCTTGGAGGCACAGCACTAGAGGTATATGTGGTCAGCATCATGTCTGGCACATAGAAAGAGTGATGTGGTCAGCATCATGCCTGACATATAGAAAGAGTGATGTGGTCAGCATCATGTCTGGCATATAGAAAGAGTGATGTGGTCAGCATCATGCCTGACATATAGAAAGAGTGATGTGGTCAGCATCATGTCTGGCATATAGAAAGAATGATGTGGTCAGCATCATGTCTGGCATATAGAAAGAATGATCTAGTCATCATCATGTCTGGCATATAGAAAGAATGATCTAGTCATCATCATGCCTAGCATA
This sequence comes from Achatina immaculata, assembly GCA_009760885.1. Lineage (NCBI taxonomy): Eukaryota > Metazoa > Mollusca > Gastropoda > Stylommatophora > Achatinidae > Lissachatina > Lissachatina immaculata. The sequence continues at coordinate 2,933,535 of CM019694.1, forward strand.
TAGAAAGAGTGATGTGGTCAGCATCATATCTGGCATATAGAAAGAATGATGTGGTCAGCATCATATCTGGCATATAGAAAGAATGATGTGGTCAGCATCATGTCTGGCATATAGAAAGAATGATGTGGTCAGCATCATGTCTGGCATATAGAAAGAATGATCTAGTCATCATCATGTCTGGCATATAGAAAGAATGATCTAGTCATCATCATGTCTGGCATATAGAAAGAATGATGTGGTCAGCATCATGTCTGGCATATAGAAAGAATGATGTGGTCAGCATCATGTCTGGCATATAGAAAGAATGATCTAGTCATCATCATGTCTGGCATATAGAAAGAATGATCTAGTCATCATCATGTCTGGCATATAGAAAGAATGATCTAGTCATCATCATGTCTGGCATATAGAAAGAATGATCTAGTCATCATCATGCCTAGCATATAGAAAGAGTGATGTGGTCAGCATCGTGTCTGACATATAGAAAGAATAATGTGGTCAGCATCATATCTGACATATAGAAAGAGTGACATGGTCAGCATCATGTCTGACATATAGAAAGAGTGACGTGGTCAGCATCATGTCTGGCATATAGAAAGAGTGATGTGGTCAACATCATGTCTGGCATATAGAAAGAGTGATCTAGTCATCATCATGTATGACATATAGAAAGAGTGACGTGGTCAGCATCATGTCTGGCATATAGAAAGAGTGACGTGGTCATCATCATGTCTGGCATATAGAAAGAGTGACGTGGTCAGCATCATGTCTGGCATATAGAAAGAGTGACGTGGTCAGCATCATGTCTGACATATAGAAAGAGTGACGTGGTCAGCATCATGTCTGGCATATAGAAAGAGTGACGTGGTCAGCATCATGTCTGACATATAGAAAGAGTGACGTGGTCAGCATCATGTCTGGCTTATAGAAAGAGTGATCTAGTCATCATCATGTCTGGCATATAGAAAGAGTGACGTGGTCAGCATCATGTCTGACATATAGAAAGAGTGACGTGGTCAGCATCATGTCTGGCATATAGAAAGAGTGATGTGGTCAGCATCATGTCTGGCATATAGAAAGAGTGATCTAGTCATCATCATGTCTGGCATATATAGAGGTTGGCGTGGTCAGCATCATGTCTAATCATCTTTCCTTCCCCAGCTACAGGAGCCGGCTACTCATGTCGACATCTCGAGGAACTGGGACGCCTCAGACAATACTGGGACCACTGACATCTACTCCAGAGACTATCCCACACTGGCCACTACGTCACCCAGGCGCCCTACAATGTAACCGCAGAATAGCTGCAATATGAATGAGTAAACAAAACTGTAAAATCTAAATCTGATATTTCGGATTCATTAAAGAAGACCTGCACAAATCGGAGATTCAGTACATTTGATTTGCCTCGTGTCGTGATTGGCAACCTCTTTACTCGCACCGACTTCAGTCTTTAATTTGTGAAAGCTGTCAATCCCGCAGACCGGTTATATAAAATCTTGCCCTTGAGCAGAACACAAACGACACAATTTTCTAATTCTAGAAGTTCCAAACAATAATTACTGCGCGTGTGAGTGTTTAATTTTCTCTGCGGAGTGTTATCCGCATTGCGTCAATAGGGACTATATTTTTCTGGGAGCCATCGCAAAGGTTGGAAATCGGCGCTTCTGAAGTCTGTCACGCACGGATGAAAACCTATAACAGCTTATATCAATAAATGTTCGTGTGGGAAAAGAAGCAAAGGTAAAACGTATCTCTAGTGTGGCAAAAAAAAAAGAAGGGCGTCATATTGACTTCACGGATATATTTTCGGTAGTCGTGCAAGTGTTTGTGATGGTGGGACATACAAAAGTTAGGAAGATCTACGATAAACGGAGAAGACGTCACCAACATGAACTCGTCCTGGTATTTATTCGCTTATTTGTCGCTTTCTCTCGCTGTATCCATCACATTCGAGACGTGTTTAAAACTAGGGCAAGCCCCCCTCCCTCCTCTACTTTGTTGAAATAACTATTTGACGTCGTTTTTTAATGCTAAAAGTTGGGGGGGGGGGGGAATTTGTTCTACTTCTACTTTGTTTGAAGTGGAATTTTCTTTCCCACTTTCCATCTTTTCGATGAAGGTTGTCAAGTCTTAGTAACAAACTCTGAATGAGACTGATTTAACGTGAATATCCTTTTAATCACTAACACATCTATATACGTCTGTGTACATTGCACTTTGGTGTTCCTCTCCTTGCATGTAGGTATTCTTCGTTCATTTTCTGAAGTCTAATCATCAAGTTTACCGGAAGATCAAGCGTGGGAATATATCCAGTATGAAAACTTTGGGTTTGTGAAAATGAAAAAAAAAGTACTGGCGGGCTTCAAACCAGCACCCCTTTACTCCATACGTTGACAGTTTGACCACTGAGCTAACTAGAAGGCTCGCGTAGCTTGTGCTGCTGAGAGAAGCAGGATAGAGAGTAGGGATTTATTCTGGATATCGTGTATCAAAACACAAGTGAAGTTTTTTAATGAAAAAAAAAGAACGTCAGATTTTCCAGGAACAACGGACACTAACATGTAAAGTCAGATTTTCCAGGAAAAACAGGACACCAACATTGTATAAAGTCAGATTTTTCAGGAAAAACGGGACACTAACATTATGTAAAGTAAGGTTCTAAGGACCGTTATAGCCGGAGGTGGGGTGGGGGATACGTTTTCCACTCCAATGAAATATCTCCAAGGCGTGTGTCTCAAATAGCCTCTGACAGTCAAGTCCAGCTCCTGGCCTTCTCGTGGCAGAACTGTTCAAACTGACAGGAGAAAGGGCGAAGGCGAAATCTGGCGCCTGAAAACCAGAAGCTTCGGGTAGATGAGAGTCATGTTTGGTAGCTCATCTACCGCTGCTGGTGAGATTCTTAAGCTGCCGTGTGTGGAGTGTTGGCTCATCCCGGCCAGTGAAGAAAGGTGCGAATTGGGTTTCTGCGAGGCGCCAATGTGGAAAAGGTGAAAGAAAGGATTGAGTGAAGTAATCAGTGGTCTCGAGATCACGCAATCCCGTTTCTGAGACCCGCCAAGAATATAGGCTCAAGCCCTGCGATACTCTGAACCTCTTGTGGTCTTCTCGGGGACTTCGTGTGGTCCTTTTGGGGACAACAGGGAGACCACGGGACCTATCGAGGACCACAGGAGTAAATTCAGTAGGATCACGGGTGGTAGAAGTGAACGAAGAAGAAGAAGATATAAAGTAAGATTTTCCAGGAAAAACGAAACACTAACATTATATAAATTAAGATTTTCAAGGAAAAACGAGACAATAACATTATATAAAGTAAGATTTTCCAGGAAAAACGACACACTAACATTATATAAAGTAAGATTTTCCAGGAAAAAAGAGGCACTAACATTATGTTTCCAATATCTACATTTACGGTTTTGTACAAGGACACAAGTAATTTTTAACAAGTGGTGTTAGAGGACAAAAAAAAAATAATAAAAAAACATCACCGGAAAACATATGAGTTAAATGAAAAAAAAAAGAGAAAAAAAAGAATACAATAAGAAAAGTACTCGTAATTTAAACCGACGGAACAAGTTTGACAGGAAAAGAAAATCAAGTCTTCTAATTCGAGGTATCAAAAACTGCAGAGAATGGGGCAACATGATCGCTAACACCCGTGGGCACGGCACAGAATGAATAAATATTTTTAAAGATTTGAAAAAAAAACAAAAAACGAAGTGTTAAGAGCGTACATAATGATGTGAGAGAAAGTAATAACAACTGAGTATTGCACCTTAGACTCCAACAGTCTGGCCTAAACTGGTGCAATGAAAACCACGGTGTCACGCAATCCCGCTTCAGAGACCCACCAAGAATACAGGCTAAAGCCCTGTGATACTCTGAACCCCTTGTGGTCCTCACGTAGATCTCGTGTGGGGACCACACAGGAGACCACGGGACCTAACGAGGACCACAGGCGTAAATTCAGTAGGATCACAGTGCGGTTTTGGTGGTAGAAGCGAACGAAGAAGAAGAAGACAACAGTCTAGCCACACATGTGGCCAGGGAATGAAAGGTTCGCCGATGAATGTCTGAAGGCAAGAAGTAAAAAACAAACAATAGAGAATCAGTTCAGTTCTTATACTGTGGATATTGTTGTTGTTAAGTGGCCATTCTGGCACAGAGTATCTCATTACTCTACGATACCAGACTCTGTGTCCGAGTGGTCAGGCGGTCAGTTTACTAATTCGGTGGTGGCGGGTTCCTTCCCAGCAGTGGAATTTTTTTTCTGGGACACACCGAAAAGAAAAAAGGCCCCTGGGGTTCACCCAGCCTCTGAAAATGGGTGCCAGAGAAATCTGGGGAAGGTAAATACGGGCCAGGCGTGATACTGACCACATCACACTTTCATGTGCCGAATGTCATGGGAAATACGAGCCTAGCACCGTATTCCCCAGTATGACTCAATGGCATGACAACGAGAATTTTACCAGATTCTCTATCATTCCCTTTCGCCATTTTCACTTCACTTCACATCCATGCTCTTCACGTGCTTTTTTCTCCTTTAATCTCACTTTTTCCCTGTGTACAATATATATTTCCAGCTATTGAATATGGGCTCTAACACCATATCCCTATGTGCTTCTAAGGCATGACAGGATTACCTTTACCTTTTTTACCTTTACTGATTACTAGCTCGTACTATCATCTAGAAGAGAGGTTCTTAATATGGGGTATTCGTACCCCTAGAGGCTACAGGAACAAAATGATAGGGTGTGGGACTCAACAACAACTTTAAAAAATGCAGCCAGATTACGGCTTTTCTTTACAGCATTTCCGTTTCTAGCGGCTCATTTGTGAAATATAAGCAAGCTGTGGACAATGTTTGTGAAGTAATTCTGGCATATAATAGGTCTGATTATGGCGATGATGATAATGATTTGGATAATATGGTGAAGGGAGTATGAGGGGCATAATGGGCAATCCTTTGCAGTTCTGTAATATTAAATATATTAACAACCCTCTGAATTTAGAAGCTCTCTTTTCATTTATAATGTAGAGAACTTAACAGCGTCTATTTATATGTAGAGAACATAACAGCGTCTATTTAGAGAACATAATAGCGTCTGTTTATATGTAGAGAACATAACAGCGTCTATTTATATGTAGAGAACATAACAGCGTCTATTTATATGTAGAGAACATAACAGCGTCTATTTATATGTAGAGAACATAACAGCGTCTATTAGAGAACATAACAGCGTCTATTTATATGTAGAGAACATAACAGCGTCTATTTATATGTAGAGAACATAACAGCGTCTATTTATATGTAGAGAACATAACAGCGTCTATTTATATGTAGAGAACATAACAGCCGCTATTTATTCTCCCCACAGCTACAGAAACAAAATGCCAGCACGGCTTAACCTCCACCAATTTCAGTATTATAGAGGATATTAGTTAACCCTTTCTGGACTGGAAAGCCACCCTCAGGACCAATACATTATGGATGAGCAGGGACAGTTCTATCTGGCCACTTGCTGTTCCTGAAATGGACGTATACGTCATGCGCACGCAAGTTTTCCGCGAACGTGCTTGGCCAAAACTAATTACTTTGTCACTCGTCAAACAAGGTGAAATAATACAAAGAGAGAAGAGGCAGAAAGATGTGAAACTGTGCCCGGTAAAATCACGTGGAAGAAAGATTAATAAAAACTGATTTCAGAGGGAAAAGGCGCGGGAGAATCAAAAAGTAAAGGGAACACAGCCTTCACAATCGGTAAATGTGAGCAAATGAACATAACGGTTATATCGCTTGTTCACATTAGCAGGTCGATGCACTTCTTTTTCACGGGCTTTCTTTTTATTCCTTGGAAGAAGAAGCTTTGTAAGCTGCTCCCTAATCTAGATCTGCACTGCTCCCTTAACCTCATCGTTCGGGATGAAGTTTACTGTACCCCAGCTGCATAGGCGGATCCTTAGGTGGTGTCCGAATGTGCAGTATCAGCGGAACGCGTCGTCCGCCTGTCTTCTCTGGTCAAGATTTGAGCCCTGTCAATGTGGGCTTGTGTCTGCGATGTTGGTGGCCGACCATACCCAACTTCGTCGGTAACTCTTGTTTTTCTCGATTTAAAACTTTTCTACCCACTCATAAACTTTTTGTTGATCAAAGCTGTTTTCACTTCAATGCCCGAGCAAACGCCCTACGGTAAATTTTATCAAGCTTCACTCCCTCTGCCCAAAGAGATCTCACTACTGCTCGTTGTTCAACAACAGTGCATTTCCACTAGTGGAGCGTCCATGTTTATTTAACCATGGCTTCAACTAGACAAAGGTCAGAGCGCTGCGCTGTGCATGTTCGAGCTACCAGTCAGTCATTGCGAACGTGTTTGCCGTGGCTTCTGTCAGCTGTGCTCGCAGCGTTTAACTTTTAAAATGTCTTTACTTTTAAATAAAAGTTTCCCTCGTTTGTTCTGGAAGACCAGTGATAAGAAGATCACAGTGATATCGCCGCACAGTTTCTGAGCCTTTGTCTACAAGCAGAGTTTTAAACAGAAATTGATCTGAAGTGGAAATGGTCCGACTTATCTAACTTGTGGCCTTTCAGTTGATAAGGCTTTGATGGGCTCTGTACTGAGATCTTTGTTCCTTGTTCCGTGGAAGAGATCGGAGCACACAAGGATTTGTATAGGCTGCATTCATTATTAATTGTTTAATAACAAATTAATGATATTTAATTACAATTAGTAGTTATGCTTACAATTACATTTTTAAAAATATAATAATTAATAAAATTTAATAATGAATACATTTTTTATTGATTTTATTTACCGGTTGCACGTAAGATGATTTATTATTACTTTTAAAAAGTCACAGTCAACAACACACAAGTACTGAACAAAGTCACAGTCAACAACACACAAGTACTGAACATAGTCACAGTCAACAACACACAAGTACTGAACAAAGTCACAGTCAACAACACACAAGTACTGAACAAAGTCACAGTCAACAACACACAAGTACTGAACATAGTCACAGTCAACAACACACAAGTACTGAACAAAGTCACAGTCAACAACACACAAGTATTGAACATAGTCACAGTCCACAACACACAAGTACTGAACATAATCACAGTCAACAACACACAAGTACTGAACATAATCACAGTCAACAACACACAAGTACTGAACACAGTGACAGTCAACAACACACACGTCCTGAAAGGTAAACGCTTCCAAGGTACCCAGGCAGGACATCTCACATCAACGTAGAACAACTGAAGAATAGCGCTAGAGCAACATTGTCCAAATGAACACACCAAGTGTTTAATGTATTGATGATGATGATGATGATGAATAATGACTGAAGTACACTGAGTAATATGTCAACAGTAGGCAGGCAAAATAACTACTAAAATAAAACATATTCAAATGGTGCAGTTCTATCATGACTAACTGGCCTCCAGCCAAGAAGACAAGGGATCGAAACGCATCAGTCTCTGCATCCTAGCAAAACACACAGGGACGACGAAAACACCAAACAACATCCTACAACGGGTCACACGGCCGGCCGCTAGCACGGCCTCTACAAGACTCTCCTTGAAAAACCTAATCGAAAGTTGTTAGCCATGTCATTTAACTCACTTTTCAAACCAGCGTCCAGCATCAGGCGGATCTCATGCAGTATTCATGCGCACCTATATTCTGTTACACTGAAGTAAATACAAGAAGATAAATAAATGATACGTGCTACAAATTTTAACCATTAACTATGTTAAAGGGTTATCGTTCTTACTTGTACATACCGAACACGTTCATAGCGCTCTCTTCTTCTTCTTCTTCTTCTGTGAAAGGGAAATCTGAGCGCGGCGCACGCACTCTGTAGCTCTGGAGAGAACACCGATAAACAGGATTTGACCCGGGGGTGGGGGGGGCTATCCTACGCCTTAAATCCTATATTGGCCTGAAGAAACCTATTGACTCGGTCAGTTCCACGCTAAAGAGAGATAACTACAAATAACCATGTTCAATTTCTGAGATACTCTAACTAATAAGGGGTGTCTGAGTGGCGAAGTGGATAGTGTACTGGTCTCTCATGGCGAAAGTCGGGGGTTCGAATCCGGCCGGCGGCACCCCAGTCACCCAGCTGTAGAAATGGGTACCCGACTTCTTCTGGAGTTGGGGAAGGAAAAGGCAGCCAGGCGTGATACTGACTATATCACCCTCTAGTGTGCTGACAGGTCAAGGAAAATATGGGCACTAACACCATATCTCTATATGCCTCTAAGGCATGACAGGATTACCTCTAACTAATAAGCCAGCCAGAGGCTGAACAGTTTTGTGCGTTTTCTTTCGCGTTTTTGTGATAGTATTTTACAGACAAAATAAATATATCACAAAACATTTACACGTGCACACTTAAATTTTGTATTATTTGGTAGAAGTTGTAGGATTAGACCTAGAAAAAAGTCCTGGACAAAGCACTTTAGTGAGACGTGAGAGAAAGAAAAATCACAAGAGAATTAGCTGGGACTTGAACCACGGACTCTGGTAGGTCAAGCAGCCGCCCTGCCACGAGAGGACAGCGTATTAACGAAAAACGCTATCTAACACGACAGCGAAATTTGTTCTTACTCTGTCCTCCACGTTTAAAAGTGCTTTCTCTACAAGTTTTTTTCTCTAGGTCTTATCATAGAACACTGGCTCTTGTTGTTTTACCGTACTAAAACTTCGTGCTGTTTCCTATCAGTAAACAAGAAATGTATTATTTGGCCTCAAAAGTTCATTTTTTTCTGTTGTAAAGTGTGAGTCTTAACTCAAATATTTTAACTGACACGGGGTTTATATATTTGGAAACATAAAAATCTGTCATCACAATGAAATTTTAACTCTAGATTGCCTCTTTTTAAACCCTAAAATCTATTATTTTAATACTTTTTTTCTCTCTTAACTTAGAAATCTTACTAACTTTTGTTTTGTTTACCTTTAACTCTAGCATCATATTTGGACCTGAAACTCTTGCTTAACACGTTTCATATTACAGCATTTAGCCAAACAGTAAACACTGAACTCTTTGTGTTTTAAATATTCCATAAACTCCAGTCCGAAATCTAAACACATAATTGCCGGATCCTATAAATCAGAGGTTCTCAGCCAGTGAAAAAAGATGCCCTTCAACCCCCACCCCCCTCAAATCCCCAGGGTAATTGGGGTGGGGGATTGTGACCGCAGATTGATAGACTCAGACTGTTGGAATGTTACATGCATATTATTTAGAACATTTTGCCAACAGAATATTCTAAGTCAGGTAACTGACATATGAGGAAGCTAAATCTATGATAAAAAAGAACATTCAAGAACAAATGAATGTAGGAGCACCCTGACTACCAGAAAAGTGACGCTTACTATCAGCTCGGCATAGAGGAGGAGGAGGAGGAAGAGGAGGAGAAATAAATCATTTCTCTTCTCCGCACCGGTCACTGCAGACTGAGGTACTATCTCCACAACAAGCTCAAGATAGGCCCGACCGACATGTGGCACATGTGGCACCGGCAGGATGACAGGAGAACATATTCTGCATGAGCCACCAACATATGAGGTGTAGAGAAGATAGACATGGCCAACACCTGTATCAGTTCATGAGAAGCTTTATGGGGATGTACACCAACTTAATTGTCCACTGGTTACAAGTTAACGTCTGAGAATGATTGAATCAGAGTCAGGCAATCTTGCAAAAGTAAGAAGAAGAAGCAGAAGAAGAAGAAGAGAGAGGACTTTTGAGCACATAGTGAAAAGGTTATATGCGGCAAAAACGTTGGAAACCCTGGCTGTAAATGAAATCTAAAACCGTCCTTTCATCTAACGCTGTAGAGTTCTACAAAAGAATCCAGCAAATATCACAGGAGACTTCTATACGAACTGTTTTAAGATAATATAGAATTAAGTTCAGATGAACAAAATATCAGGGTTTTTTCTTCGTTCTTTTGGATGAACTTTATTGTCAGAAATCATTACATGACAAGGTTTCAAGCACGAAAATATACATGACAATTATTATTTTTAAAAAAACTTGTTTCGAGGATGAATGTGATCTGCAATGAGTTTTAAATTGTCATGATGGGCGTTCTGTGTTCTAACACTTCTGTGTCTAAACTTATTTAACCATGGGATTGGTGTTAAAAGACTGGGTGTCGCTGGAGGGTGAGAGATAAGACAAATGACGACTGCGGTAAAAATGGTCAGAGTAATAAAATAGACGAGGGTGTATGTCTCAGCGTTACAGGAAGTTAGAAAGAGTGAGGAAAGTGGGCAGAGAGTAAGATGAGCACGTATAAATGAAGAACATACAACAATCCAATATTTCGGACAAACGCCCTTTTTCAAGGATCACATACATAAAACAACGCAACAGATAAAAACACGAAAAATCAGATAGCTAGAAAGTTGTAAGGAGAACGAATGAAGATGTCGAGTGACTGCGAGCGACGGACGGAAAGGATAACGAAATAGGTGAGGGAGAGAGGAAAGAAAAAGGTCAGGGCGGCCATGAGAATTTTGTGTCGGTTGGCCAAGCTGAGGCCAGACCTATGATATAAGATATTTATCGACGAATTCTCGAGAAGGTTGGTGATAAGAAGTGCTGAAGATTGGTAAACAAAATACTGCTGACTAACTTGGGACTCAGGTCGGCGGCAAGACGCCTGCAATATGTTTTAGTTGGAACAAAGATGGCGACAGACAGTCCAAGATAGGACGAATCCCACTGAACAGTATGTTGTTTGTTTGGTTTTTAGTGGGTAGTGTTAGTTTAACACGGAAAGTCTGCATCATACACGTTTTGGTTTAGTTACTACTGAAGGGAATCAAGATTACTTACAGTGTGAGTTGTTTGGGCTGATTAGTAGAACCTGTGAAGACTGAGGGAGCTAAGACAGTGTGCGTCTCCTGAATGTTTTGTGTTCGATACCGGAGTGAATTAAAATTGATGAGATTTGACGGAGGAGTCAGTTGTGTTTGTATCAAACTACACCTGTATGCCCTTCTGAGAACTTCCCTACGAAATGAATCGGCTAAAGTTACGAGCTAAAGTGGAAGAGAAAGGGGGAGGGGGGTTACTCAGGTCGGAAAATATCAAGAAAAGAGGAGGTGACACGAATGCAGCATTACTATTCCACTGCATGGTTACATCATCATCGTTATCGTCGTCGTCGTCGTCGTTGTCTCGTGCCGTCTCCCCAGGAAGGTTGGTTGCAGAGTCTTCACTCTACTATTAAGTCTCTTGACGTACCCAGTAAATCAATCAATCAATCAATCAATCAATCAATGATTCAATCAACCGCCGTGCCGCGTGGAGTAGGCGATCATTTCTCTCCACAATTCCCTGTCTTTAGACTTGATTATGAGATCCGCCGGTGACTTTCTTCCTAGCCACACTGACAGCCCATCCAGTAACTTCTCTCTCTCTCTCTCTCTCTCTCTCTCTCTCTCTGTGTCTTCCTCTGTCTCTTCTTCCCTCAGTTTTTCCAGTTGCCACAATGTGTTCCAGCCTCTTCTAAGAACACGTCCTACAAATCTCGCTTGTCTGCCTCTGATCTTTGCTGTAATTTGCCTTTTATGATGTACCCAAAGTAACTCTATTATCTTGTTCTTCTGATGTTCAACATTTCTATTTCCAGTTCCAGCTGATCTAGCACTTGTTTGTTTTCTTTTGTCTATACGCCTCATTCTTCTGTATATTTCGAGGTCCCCTATTTTCTTTTCTGTTGACTTTTCTTTTTTGAAAGATTGTTTGTTCAGGCTGAAAAAAAGGAGGGAAATCCGAACGGAACATTGCGCGTCCACTGCATTGTTGTATCTGGGCAAACAGATCTACATTCATATTCGCTGGACAGAAAGGGGGTGGCTGGTATATATTCCGACTAATGAGGCTAAGGCTGATCAATGAATGGGCGTTTACTTGTTTGCTACATCATACACTTTTAGCATTACTAACAGGCATCCATTTTTGCTTCTGTACCAGTACGTACGGAAAAGTTCTTCTGATAAAAGTTCTTCTGTTAACTGTATTCTGTTAAAAGATCTTCTGTTAAAAGTCTTCTATTAAAAGTTCTTTTGTTAAAATTTCTTCTTTTAAAAGTCTTCTGTTAAAAGTCTTCTGTTAAAAGTCTTCTACTAAAAGTTCTTCTGTTAAAAGTTCTTCTGTTAAAGGTTCTTCTGTTAAAAGTCTTCTGTTAAAAGTCTTCTACTAAAAGTTCTTCTGTTAAAAGTTCTTCTGTTAAAAGTTCTTCTGTTAAAGGTTCTTCTGTTAAAAGTCTTCTGTTACAAGTCGTTCTGTAAAATATGAACGAAATATCATTCAACACTTTGGGAAAACGGTGAACTAACGCTTCTTCATGTTAGTGCTTATTAGGCAATCAGCGACCGATAGCTGACATGCTAGCGTGAGGGTTAGTGACCATGGCTGACCAAGACCCTGTCCCGTCTCTCCATTGGCACCCCCAGTACCAGGCCTGGCTTAACTAACAGGGCAGGGAACGCCATAGTCCCCGTGGTGGTGGAGTCTGCTAAAGAAGTATTGCACGCCCGCCTGCTTTTTAGCTGCACCCCGGGATTAAAAAAAAAAACTTCCATACCCGGCCCCAACGCCCATACGACGCTGTGCCTCAACATCTTTACAGCATCGGCTGCAAAGAACATCAGCTCGCAGTTCCAAGGAGACTGAAGAAGAAGAAGTTCTTTAAAAAAACAACAGCAATATCAATTTAAATATATTCAAATTAATGACTTCTTGATTTTATGTCTTCAAGTCCGTCAGAACTGTTAACTAAACAGTGAAACTTAGTCTTTCATGTCCGTCAGAACTGTTAACTAAACAGTGAAACTTAGTCTTTCATGTCCGTCAGAACTGTTAACTAAACAGTGAAACTTAGTCTTTCATGTCCGTCAGAACTGTTAACTAAACAGTGAAACTTAGTCTTTCATGTCCGTCAGAACTGTTAACTAAACAGTGAAACTTAGTCTTTCATGTCCGTCAGAACTGTTAACTAAACAGTGAAACTTAGTCTTTCATGTCCGTCAGAACTGTTAACTAAACAGTGAAACTTAGTCTTTCAAGTCCGTCTGAAATTTTAACAATGAAAGTTAATCTTTCAAGTACACTCACTGCTGGCGAAATTCTTCGGATGCCGCGCGTGGAGTGAAGCTCCTCCCGGCCATTGAAGAAAATGCGGAAAAACAATTATGGTTGCAGTGCGGCGCAGATGTGAAAAGGTGATGGAAAGGATAAAGTGAAGCTTAATCGATATGTTCATTGATCTCGTGGCGAGAGCTACTCATACTACGGCATCTCTGCTATAGAGGCCCGGCCACGTCCGATATACACCCATACTGGTGAAATATGCCTAAACCGGCTTACACCTGGGGTGAAACTTGAAATCTACGCATGTCACGGTACCTCTGCTCTAGAGGTCGGCCACCGCCCAAATACGCCCATACTGGTATAATATGCCTAAACCGGCTCAACCCAGGGGTGGAAGTCACTAGTGGCGAGGATTCGTCCTCCTGGACAAAAGCTCCGTCCTGGTCACAACTAGGAAGGGTAGCGGCCACGACCACAAAATGCTGAAGTGGGAGACACTGAACCAGTTCAGTCTAGATAGGCAACCACCTCTCACCCGGCTGGGATGTATGCGTATCCTAATCACGCTGAGCTTTTCCAGTGAGAAAGTCCAACGCTGGACTGGATGGGCAACCACCTCTCACCCGGCGGTGATACACGGGTATCCCAAAACACGTCAAGGTTTTCCTGTGAGAAAGTCCAACTCTAGATTAAACTGGTGCAACGAAAACCACGGTGTCACACAATCCCGCTTCTGAGACCCACCGAGAATACAGGCTCAAGCCCTGCGATACTCTGAACCTGTTGTGGTCCTTTCAGGGAGCTAACGAGGACTACAGGCGTAAATTCAGTAGGATCACAGGCCAGTCTAGCTGGTAGAAGCCAACGAAGAAGAAAAAGAAGTCTTTCAAGTCCATCAGAACTGTTAACTATACAATGAAACTTAGTCTTTCAAGTCCGTCAGAAATGTTAACAATGAAAGTTATTCTTTCAAGTCCGTCAGAATTGTTAACTAAACAATGAAACTTTGCCTTTCAGCTTATTTTCTTTTTACCATTTCTTTTTATTACTACATTAGTTTCTTATTTCTGGATTAAATCTTTCATTTGAAAATGTATTACCATGTTTGCCTCTCTTGTCCCATGATCTGATTATCTCCCTGTCACTTTTCTTCTCATAATTCTTTCAAGAGAAAT